>JAWPHD010016627.1:0-48826 GCA_037043455.1 Cyrtodaria siliqua
TGACCTTTAAATATGCTAAAAACAATATCTAATAAAACAAATACAATAAATAGTATAGTAACAGCCAATCTTGTGTAATGAGCATATTGTAAAACATGGCATGGCCCTAAAAATGGAGTTGGGGAGGATAGTCTCAGAATTATTTTTTGTCATTTTTAAACTGAAAGGTTGCATTTTCTTGATGGTTTCACATATAGAAACTGCTGAATAATGTTAATTAATTCATTTGAAGGCAGATTTTGAATATATACAAAAACTGTGGCATTTTTATGGTAAAATCTGCTATTTTGACCCCTGAAAATCACAAATATCATTTTTGAGTAGATATTATTTTCAAGATAGCTTCAACTGGTTAAACATCACATGTTGTTGATGAAATCAATTTTAAATCACTTTATTTGAAGCAAAAGATTGGAACGGTTGTCGATATATGGCATTTTGAAGATTCTGGAATTACGCGTAAAAACTGAAGGAATTTTGCCTTAGCCGAAGCTATTTTAAGCCCTCATATTTTGTCGAAAAGGATTTTTTTCTAAAAAAGAATGGTTTAATTGTTCTCAGATTAAATGTATCAAAACATTTAGCCAGAAAAAAATACCTTCTGTCAGGTCTGAATGTCTCTCTATAGGCTAGATTCTGCATATGGTAAAAGTGAAAGTAGACATACTTTTTTTCTAACACAATGATTTGAAAGTGTGAGAAATGTTAAATTATGGTGTATTTTGACTTATCTTATAACTCTTTTCATGTTTTTTAAATATTTCCAAGTTTTATGATGCAAAATAGTTATTTTAAATTATTTTATTAAAGGTTGTGGACACAAAATTAGCCATACCTGACACCTGGTATACAAAATTGGCCTGTAATGCACATGTTTGACACAGTTAAAGATATATCTAGTAAGTTTTATTCATTTCTGAGGGCTTTGCATACGTTGTTTGGCAAAAATGTCAGTAAGCGACAATCTACATCTTTCCGAAAAGATGTCGAAAAGCCGCTTATGTCTGTTTTGAAAAAGATTTTGAGGTAAACGCTGACTTTGAGTTCATCGCTTCTATACGGTTAGTGTCGATATGCAAATATTTTATGCGGTTTAATACATTTTACAAATTAAATTATTTAGTTAGCCAAAAATATGACCTTTTCTATGCTTTTTAAAAGTTTTTATTTACCCCACCCCCCTTCATTTTAATGAATGTTCATGGATCTGTACTTTAAACAGTGCTTATTGGTTGCATGGTTGCATGAAAAATGACCTTTAAATATGCTAAAAACAATATCTAATAAAACAAATACAATAAATAGTATAGTAACAGCCAATCTTGTGTAATGAGCATATTGTAAAACATGGCATGGCCCTAAAAATGGAGTTGGGGAGGATAGTCTCAGAATTATTTTTTGTCATTTTTAAACTGAAAGGTTGCATTTTCTTGATGGTTTCACATATAGAAACTGCTGAATAATGTTAATTAATTCATTTGAAGGCAGATTTTGAATATATACAAAAACTGTGGCATTTTTATGGTAAAATCTGCTATTTTGACCCCTGAAAATCACAAATATCATTTTTGAGTAGATATTATTTTCAAGATAGCTTCAACTGGTTAAACATCACATGTTGTTGATGAAATCAATTTTAAATCACTTTATTTGAAGCAAAAGATTGGAACGGTTGTCGATATATGGCATTTTGAAGATTCTGGAATTACGCGTAAAAACTGAAGGAATTTTGCCTTAGCCGAAGCTATTTTAAGCCCTCATATTTTGTCGAAAAGGATTTTTTTCTAAAAAAGAATGGTTTAATTGTTCTCAGATTAAATGTATCAAAACATTTAGCCAGAAAAAATACCTTCTGTCAGGTCTGAATGTCTCTCTATAGGCTAGATTCTGCATATGGTAAAAGTGAAAGTAGACATACTTTTTTTCTAACACAATGATTTGAAAGTGTGAGAAATGTTAAATTATGGTGTATTTTGACTTATCTTATAACTCTTTTCATGTTTTTTAAATATTTCCAAGTTTTATGATGCAAAATAGTTATTTTAAATTATTTTATTAAAGGTTGTGGACACAAAATTAGCCATACCTGACACCTGGTATACAAAATTGGCCTGTAATGCACATGTTTGACACAGTTAAAGATATATCTAGTAAGTTTTATTCATTTCTGAGGGCTTTGCATACGTTGTTTGGCAAAAATGTCAGTAAGCGACAATCTACATCTTTCCGAAAAGATGTCGAAAAGCCGCTTATGTCTGTTTTGAAAAAGATTTTGAGGTAAACGCTGACTTTGAGTTCATCGCTTCTATACGGTTAGTGTCGATATGCAAATATTTTATGCGGTTTAATACATTTTACAAATTAAATTATTTAGTTAGCCAAAAATATGACCTTTTCTATGCTTTTTAAAAGTTTTTATTTACCCCACCCCCCTTCATTTTAATGAATGTTCATGGATCTGTACTTTAAACAGTGCTTATTGGTTGCATGGTTGCATGAAAAATGACCTTTAAATATGCTAAAAACAATATCTAATAAAACAAATACAATAAATAGTATAGTAACAGCCAATCTTGTGTAATGAGCATATTGTAAAACATGGCATGGCCCTAAAAATGGAGTTGGGGAGGATAGTCTCAGAATTATTTTTTGTCATTTTTAAACTGAAAGGTTGCATTTTCTTGATGGTTTCACATATAGAAACTGCTGAATAATGTTAATTAATTCATTTGAAGGCAGATTTTGAATATATACAAAAACTGTGGCATTTTTATGGTAAAATCTGCTATTTTGACCCCTGAAAATCACAAATATCATTTTTGAGTAGATATTATTTTCAAGATAGCTTCAACTGGTTAAACATCACATGTTGTTGATGAAATCAATTTTAAATCACTTTATTTGAAGCAAAAGATTGGAACGGTTGTCGATATATGGCATTTTGAAGATTCTGGAATTACGCGTAAAAACTGAAGGAATTTTGCCTTAGCCGAAGCTATTTTAAGCCCTCATATTTTGTCGAAAAGGATTTTTTTCTAAAAAAGAATGGTTTAATTGTTCTCAGATTAAATGTATCAAAACATTTAGCCAGAAAAAATACCTTCTGTCAGGTCTGAATGTCTCTCTATAGGCTAGATTCTGCATATGGTAAAAGTGAAAGTAGACATACTTTTTTTCTAACACAATGATTTGAAAGTGTGAGAAATGTTAAATTATGGTGTATTTTGACTTATCTTATAACTCTTTTCATGTTTTTTAAATATTTCCAAGTTTTATGATGCAAAATAGTTATTTTAAATTATTTTATTAAAGGTTGTGGACACAAAATTAGCCATACCTGACACCTGGTATACAAAATTGGCCTGTAATGCACATGTTTGACACAGTTAAAGATATATCTAGTAAGTTTTATTCATTTCTGAGGGCTTTGCATACGTTGTTTGGCAAAAATGTCAGTAAGCGACAATCTACATCTTTCCGAAAAGATGTCGAAAAGCCGCTTATGTCTGTTTTGAAAAAGATTTTGAGGTAAACGCTGACTTTGAGTTCATCGCTTCTATACGGTTAGTGTCGATATGCAAATATTTTATGCGGTTTAATACATTTTACAAATTAAATTATTTAGTTAGCCAAAAATATGACCTTTTCTATGCTTTTTAAAAGTTTTTATTTACCCCACCCCCCTTCATTTTAATGAATGTTCATGGATCTGTACTTTAAACAGTGCTTATTGGTTGCATGGTTGCATGAAAAATGACCTTTAAATATGCTAAAAACAATATCTAATAAAACAAATACAATAAATAGTATAGTAACAGCCAATCTTGTGTAATGAGCATATTGTAAAACATGGCATGGCCCTAAAAATGGAGTTGGGGAGGATAGTCTCAGAATTATTTTTTGTCATTTTTAAACTGAAAGGTTGCATTTTCTTGATGGTTTCACATATAGAAACTGCTGAATAATGTTAATTAATTCATTTGAAGGCAGATTTTGAATATATACAAAAACTGTGGCATTTTTATGGTAAAATCTGCTATTTTGACCCCTGAAAATCACAAATATCATTTTTGAGTAGATATTATTTTCAAGATAGCTTCAACTGGTTAAACATCACATGTTGTTGATGAAATCAATTTTAAATCACTTTATTTGAAGCAAAAGATTGGAACGGTTGTCGATATATGGCATTTTGAAGATTCTGGAATTACGCGTAAAAACTGAAGGAATTTTGCCTTAGCCGAAGCTATTTTAAGCCCTCATATTTTGTCGAAAAGGATTTTTTTCTAAAAAAGAATGGTTTAATTGTTCTCAGATTAAATGTATCAAAACATTTAGCCAGAAAAAATACCTTCTGTCAGGTCTGAATGTCTCTCTATAGGCTAGATTCTGCATATGGTAAAAGTGAAAGTAGACATACTTTTTTTCTAACACAATGATTTGAAAGTGTGAGAAATGTTAAATTATGGTGTATTTTGACTTATCTTATAACTCTTTTCATGTTTTTTAAATATTTCCAAGTTTTATGATGCAAAATAGTTATTTTAAATTATTTTATTAAAGGTTGTGGACACAAAATTAGCCATACCTGACACCTGGTATACAAAATTGGCCTGTAATGCACATGTTTGACACAGTTAAAGATATATCTAGTAAGTTTTATTCATTTCTGAGGGCTTTGCATACGTTGTTTGGCAAAAATGTCAGTAAGCGACAATCTACATCTTTCCGAAAAGATGTCGAAAAGCCGCTTATGTCTGTTTTGAAAAAGATTTTGAGGTAAACGCTGACTTTGAGTTCATCGCTTCTATACGGTTAGTGTCGATATGCAAATATTTTATGCGGTTTAATACATTTTACAAATTAAATTATTTAGTTAGCCAAAAATATGACCTTTTCTATGCTTTTTAAAAGTTTTTATTTACCCCACCCCCCTTCATTTTAATGAATGTTCATGGATCTGTACTTTAAACAGTGCTTATTGGTTGCATGGTTGCATGAAAAATGACCTTTAAATATGCTAAAAACAATATCTAATAAAACAAATACAATAAATAGTATAGTAACAGCCAATCTTGTGTAATGAGCATATTGTAAAACATGGCATGGCCCTAAAAATGGAGTTGGGGAGGATAGTCTCAGAATTATTTTTTGTCATTTTTAAACTGAAAGGTTGCATTTTCTTGATGGTTTCACATATAGAAACTGCTGAATAATGTTAATTAATTCATTTGAAGGCAGATTTTGAATATATACAAAAACTGTGGCATTTTTATGGTAAAATCTGCTATTTTGACCCCTGAAAATCACAAATATCATTTTTGAGTAGATATTATTTTCAAGATAGCTTCAACTGGTTAAACATCACATGTTGTTGATGAAATCAATTTTAAATCACTTTATTTGAAGCAAAAGATTGGAACGGTTGTCGATATATGGCATTTTGAAGATTCTGGAATTACGCGTAAAAACTGAAGGAATTTTGCCTTAGCCGAAGCTATTTTAAGCCCTCATATTTTGTCGAAAAGGATTTTTTTCTAAAAAAGAATGGTTTAATTGTTCTCAGATTAAATGTATCAAAACATTTAGCCAGAAAAAAATACCTTCTGTCAGGTCTGAATGTCTCTCTATAGGTTGCGTACAGCTAAATATAGCCTGGCTGAAGCCCCGCCTTTTGTTGTGTACGATTCAGTACAGAAGTGAAAGTTCACAGAGTTCACAGAGGTCAGCAGATATAACTTTGAAATATTCAATATGCATTTTCAGGAAGGATAAACTATAGGTAAAATAATCCCCATCAGCTAGGATCATTAAATTAAATAAAAACATATTTTTTAATGTTTTTGAAAATTTAACATCCATTGAAATTGCATGTCAATATTCAGTGCGGATTCAATAGTGTTTGTAAACACAGACATGTGCAGAGAGTTTGAGCAGAAAAAATTGTCTTTTTCACACTTTCAAAGGCTTTGTGGTGGAAATATCTATGAAATAAGGTAATTTAAAGAAAATCTGGTGTATAATTCTTGAGATATTAGCTGACAGGTGCAACAGGAGGTCTATGGGAAAGTATTTAGTTTTCTGCAACCTATAGGCTAGATTCTGCATATGGTAAAAGTGAAAGTAGACATACTTTTTTTCTAACACAATGATTTGAAAGTGTGAGAAATGTTAAATTATGGTGTATTTTGACTTATCTTATAACTCTTTTCATGTTTTTTAAATATTTCCAAGTTTTATGATGCAAAATAGTTATTTTAAATTATTTTATTAAAGGTTGTGGACACAAAATTAGCCATACCTGACACCTGGTATACAAAATTGGCCTGTAATGCACATGTTTGACACAGTTAAAGATATATCTAGTAAGTTTTATTCATTTCTGAGGGCTTTGCATACGTTGTTTGGCAAAAATGTCAGTAAGCGACAATCTACATCTTTCCGAAAAGATGTCGAAAAGCCGCTTATGTCTGTTTTGAAAAAGATTTTGAGGTAAACGCTGACTTTGAGTTCATCGCTTCTATACGGTTAGTGTCGATATGCAAATATTTTATGCGGTTTAATACATTTTACAAATTAAATTATTTAGTTAGCCAAAAATATGACCTTTTCTATGCTTTTTAAAAGTTTTTATTTACCCCACCCCCCTTCATTTTAATGAATGTTCATGGATCTGTACTTTAAACAGTGCTTATTGGTTGCATGGTTGCATGAAAAATGACCTTTAAATATGCTAAAAACAATATCTAATAAAACAAATACAATAAATAGTATAGTAACAGCCAATCTTGTGTAATGAGCATATTGTAAAACATGGCATGGCCCTAAAAATGGAGTTGGGGAGGATAGTCTCAGAATTATTTTTTGTCATTTTTAAACTGAAAGGTTGCATTTTCTTGATGGTTTCACATATAGAAACTGCTGAATAATGTTAATTAATTCATTTGAAGGCAGATTTTGAATATATACAAAAACTGTGGCATTTTTATGGTAAAATCTGCTATTTTGACCCCTGAAAATCACAAATATCATTTTTGAGTAGATATTATTTTCAAAGATAGCTTCAACTGGTTAAACATCACATGTTGTTGATGAAATCAATTTTAAATCACTTTATTTGAAGCAAAAGATTGGAACGGTTGTCGATATATGGCATTTTGAAGATTCTGGAATTACGCGTAAAAACTGAAGGAATTTTGCCTTAGCCGAAGCTATTTTAAGCCCTCATATTTTGTCGAAAAGGATTTTTTTCTAAAAAAGAATGGTTTAATTGTTCTCAGATTAAATGTATCAAAACATTTAGCCAGAAAAAAATACCTTCTGTCAGGTCTGAATGTCTCTCTATAGGTTGCGTACAGCTAAATATAGCCTGGCTGAAGCCCCGCCTTTTGTTGTGTACGATTCAGTACAGAAGTGAAAGTTCACAGAGTTCACAGAGGTCAGCAGATATAACTTTGAAATATTCAATATGCATTTTCAGGAAGGATAAACTATAGGTAAAATAATCCCCATCAGCTAGGATCATTAAATTAAATAAAAACATATTTTTTAATGTTTTGAAAATTTAACATCCATTGAAATTGCATGTCAATATTCAGTGCGGATTCAATAGTGTTTGTAAACACAGACATGTGCAGAGAGTTTGAGCAGAAAAAATTGTCTTTTTCACACTTTCAAAGGCTTTGTGGTGGAAATATCTATGAAATAAGGTAATTTAAAGAAAATCTGGTGTATAATTCTTGAGATATTAGCTGACAGGTGCAACAGGAGGTCTATGGGAAAGTATTTAGTTTTCTGCAACCTATAGGCTAGATTCTGCATATGGTAAAAGTGAAAGTAGACATACTTTTTTTCTAACACAATGATTTGAAAGTGTGAGAAATGTTAAATTATGGTGTATTTTGACTTATCTTATAACTCTTTTCATGTTTTTTAAATATTTCCAAGTTTTATGATGCAAAATAGTTATTTTAAATTATTTTATAAAGGTTGTGGACACAAAATTAGCCATACCTGACACCTGGTATACAAAATTGGCCTGTAATGCACATGTTTGACACAGTTAAAGATATATCTAGTAAGTTTTATTCATTTCTGAGGCTTTGCATACGTTGTTTGGCAAAAATGTCAGTAAGCGACAATCTACATCTTTCCGAAAAGATGTCGAAAAGCCGCTTATGTCTGTTTTGAAAAAGATTTTGAGGTAAACGCTGACTTTGAGTTCATCGCTTCTATACGGTTAGTGTCGATATGCAAATATTTTATGCGGTTTAATACATTTTACAAATTAAATTATTTAGTTAGCCAAAAATATGACCTTTTCTATGCTTTTTAAAAGTTTTTATTTACCCCACCCCCCTTCATTTTAATGAATGTTCATGGATCTGTACTTTAAACAGTGCTTATTGGTTGCATGGTTGCATGAAAAATGACCTTTAAATATGCTAAAAACAATATCTAATAAAACAAATACAATAAATAGTATAGTAACAGCCAATCTTGTGTAATGAGCATATTGTAAAACATGGCATGGCCCTAAAAATGGAGTTGGGGAGGATAGTCTCAGAATTATTTTTTGTCATTTTTAAACTGAAAGGTTGCATTTTCTTGATGGTTTCACATATAGAAACTGCTGAATAATGTTAATTAATTCATTTGAAGGCAGATTTTGAATATATACAAAAACTGTGGCATTTTTATGGTAAAATCTGCTATTTTGACCCCTGAAAATCACAAATATCATTTTTGAGTAGATATTATTTTCAAGATAGCTTCAACTGGTTAAACATCACATGTTGTTGATGAAATCAATTTTAAATCACTTTATTTGAAGCAAAAGATTGGAACGGTTGTCGATATATGGCATTTTGAAGATTCTGGAATTACGCGTAAAAACTGAAGGAATTTTGCCTTAGCTGAAGCTATTTTAAGCCCTCATATTTTGTCGAAAAGGATTTTTTTCTAAAAAAGAATGGTTAATTGTTCTCAGATTAAATGTATCAAAACATTTAGCCAGAAAAAATACCTTCTGTCAGGTCTGAATGTCTCTCTATAGGTTGCGTACAGCTAAATATAGCCTGGCTGAAGCCCCGCCTTTTGTTGTGTACGATTCAGTACAGAAGTGAAAGTTCACAGAGTTCACAGAGGTCAGCAGATATAACTTTGAAATATTCAATATGCATTTTCAGGAAGGATAAACTATAGGTAAAATAATCCCCATCAGCTAGGATCATTAAATTAAATAAAAACATATTTTTTAATGTTTTTGAAAATTTAACATCCATTGAAATTGCATGTCAATATTCAGTGCGGATTCAATAGTGTTTGTAAACACAGACATGTGCAGAGAGTTTGAGCAGAAAAAATTGTCTTTTTCACACTTTCAAAGGCTTTGTGTAGGAAATATCTATGAAATAAGGTAATTTAAAGAAAATCTGGTGTATAATTCTTGAGATATTAGCTGACAGGTGCAACAGGAGGTCTATGGGAAAGTATTTAGTTTTCTGCAACCAATAGGCTAGATTCTGCATATGGTAAAAGTGAAAGTAGACATACTTTTTTTCTAACACAATGATTTGAAAGTGTGAGAAATGTTAAATTATGGTGTATTTTGACTTATCTTATAACTCTTTTCATGTTTTTTAAATATTTCCAAGTTTTATGATGCAAAATAGTTATTTTAAATTATTTTATTAAAGGTTGTGGACACAAAATTAGCCATACCTGACACCTGGTATACAAAATTGGCCTGTAATGCACATGTTTGACACAGTTAAAGATATATCTAGTAAGTTTTATTCATTTCTGAGGGCTTTGCATACGTTGTTTGGCAAAAATGTCAGTAAGCGACAATCTACATCTTCCGAAAAGATGTCGAAAAGCCGCTTATGTCTGTTTTGAAAAAGATTTTGAGGTAAACGCTGACTTTGAGTTCATCGCTTCTATACGGTTAGTGTCGATATGCAAATATTTTATGCGGTTTAATACATTTTACAAATTAAATTATTTAGTTAGCCAAAAATATGACCTTTTCTATGCTTTTTAAAAGTTTTTATTTACCCCACCCCCCTTCATTTTAATGAATGTTCATGGATCTGTACTTTAAACAGTGCTTATTGGTTGCATGGTTGCATGAAAAATGACCTTTAAATATGCTACAAACAATATCTAATAAAACAAATACAATAAATAGTACAGTAACAGCCAATCTTGTGTAATGAGCATATTGTAAAACATGGCATGGCCCTAAAAATGGAGTTGGGGAGGATAGTCTCAGAATTATTTTTTGTCATTTTTAAACTGAAAGGTTGCATTTTCTTGATGGTTTCACATATAGAAACTGCTGAATAATGTTAATTAATTCATTTGAAGGCAGATTTTGAATATATACAAAAACTGTGGCATTTTTATGGTAAAATCTGCTATTTTGACCCCTGAAAATCACAAATATCATTTTTGAGTAGATATTATTTTCAAGATAGCTTCAACTGGTTAAACATCACATGTTGTTGATGAAATCAATTTTAAATCACTTTATTTGAAGCAAAAGATTGGAACGGTTGTCGATATATGGTATTTTGAAGATTCTGGAATTACGCGTAAAAACTGAAGGAATTTTGCCTTAGCCGAAGCTATTTTAAGCCCTCATATTTTGTCGAAAAGGATTTTTTTCTAAAAAAGAATGGTTTAATTGTTCTCAGATTAAATGTATCAAAACATTTAGCCAGAAAAAATACCTTCTGTCAGGTCTGAATGTCTCTCTATAGGTTGTGTACAGCTAAATATAGCCTGGCTGAAGCCCCGCCTTTTGTTGTGTACGATTCAGTACAGAAGTGAAAGTTCACAGAGTTCACAGAGGTCAGCAGATATAACTTTGAAATATTCAATATGCATTTTCAGGAAGGATAAACTATAGGTAAAATAATCCCCATCAGCTAGGATCATTAAATTAAATAAAAACATATTTTTTAATGTTTTTGAAAATTTAACATCCATTGAAATTGCATGTCAATATTCAGTGCGGATTCAATAGTGTTTGTAAACACAGACATGTGCAGAGAGTTTGAGCAGAAAAAATTGTCTTTTTCACACTTTCAAAGGCTTTGTGGTGGAAATATCTATGAAATAAGGTAATTTAAAGAAAATCTGGTGTATAATTCTTGAGATATTAGCTGACAGGTGCAACAGGAGGTCTATGGGAAAGTATTTAGTTTTCTGCAACCTCTAACGTCGTTGCGAATGACGTCGCCATTGTTTTGTGAGGGAAACATTATGCACGCTTCCACAAATAAATATCATATTTCTACACATAAACAGTGTTGACTACGTATCGAAGTTACCCATCGTTTTCAGTATTATCTGATCACCAATTTCTGGTAGCAGAGCGAGGTTACAGTGATCGGTAAGTAAAGAAAATAGTATCGAAAGGTGATCATTATTGACAAAATGGCGACAATCGAAGATTTGCAAAACAACAATCGAAAATGACTTTCTTTCACAAGAAGCACAGCTGAAAAAGGAAAAGGCCAAAGCGAAATCGAATTTCACGCGCTCTAGACATCGACTGCTGCTCTTAGTAGAAGAAGAGGAATTGCCGAGCCGACGAGCAGTACGCGAAGCATGTCAGAAGATGGATATCAACTTAGAAATCGCTATGGATGTGATAATAAAATTATCGGAATTGTATGAACAATACAAACAATCGGACATTAGTAGAAAAGTAATTGCGGAATTGGAAAAGATGGAAAGTGAATTCGCTGCATCCCATGACGCAGCGCGGGAATATTTAAACTCCAGGAGGGACGAACAATCGAGTATAGCATCGGAAACAATAAATATTGATTTATTGCATGAACTAAACATTAATGAAGAGAAACAAATTACTGCTGAAAGTCAGATACGGGAAGAGCAAATGTTTTTGGAACGTCAACAAGCACAAGCAACACTTTCGGAGGTAAGACTTTCTGAATTACGTTCTAATCGTAATCCAGTTGTAAGAAATACACTGACATCTGCAGATAATTCGCAAAGCCCCGCTTCAATGAGGCGACACTATGGTTTCAATGATAACTTTCCTGAAAAATGTAATGTTGTTGAAACAACGAACACTAGAGGCAGACATTGGGCAGACGACGGATGGGGTATTGGTTCTGAAAGTCAAAACTTGCCAGTAGCTAATGGAAACGTGTTTAACCAGCAATATATCAACACCAAAGCTCAACCATTTGAAAATTCGAATACATTGCAATCGCCGTCTATAGGTCGAGACCTATGGAAACAACTGAAACGGGTAGAGATACCAGTATTTTCGGGAGACAAACACGAGCTTATCAGAGCTGGAAAGCCGCATTCCTTGCATGCATCGACAATGCTCCGGCTACAGCAGATTACAAATTATTGCAATTGAGACAGTATCTTTCAGGAGAAGCACTAAAGGTAATAGAGAACCTTGGTCACTCGGCTACAGCGTATGAAGCTGCAAAAGAACGCTTAGAAAGAAAGTATGGGGGTAAGCGCCGTCAGATCGCTATTTATCTTGAAGAATTGGAAAACTTCAAACAAATTCGTTCTGGAAACGCAAAAGATATCGAGCAATTTTCTGATTTATTGGACATTGCCATAATCAACCTCAAAGAAGCTGGTAAGTATCACGAATTAGAAGATGGTTCCCTGTATACAAAACTACAAAGAAAGTTACCAGAATCAATGCTAGCCAGGTATCATCGATGGATCTTTGAAAATGATAAGACAGAATCAGTCGTAGCTTTAAGGATGTGGGTTATACAAGAATCGGAATTTCAAACAATTGCATCAGAAACAGTTCACGGCTTAACAGTCAAACTAGGTAATGCAGATTCGACCAAGCCATTCAATAATAAAAGCCAACGCGCATTCTTCAGTGGAATAGATAACAAAAATAAATCGCAAAACTCAAATCGCCAATGTAAAGTTTGTCGCAAGCAGCATGCAATTTGGATGTGTCATGAATTTTTAAAGCTGCCTGTTCAAGAAAAGTGGAATATTGCCAAGCGCAATCAACTGTGTTATCGTTGCCTTGGTGATGGTCATCGTGGGAACTCATGTTTAAGGAGCAGAACATGTGGATTGAAAGGCTGCAAGGAGGTCCACAACAGATTGCTGCATCGGTATACTTCACAATTTGAAGGTAAACGTGAACAACTGAGCTCAGTGCGGAATAATGCAAATCGAGCAGTAATCAACAACAATACTGTTTCCCCAAATAAAAAACTGAACAAATTATCTACTGATCAAGATCGCTTTGATTTTGCCACGGAGGGAAATGATATCTCGTGCCACAAACAGCCACAAACAACAATGATGTCACAATACAACATTAGAGAAGATGTTGTAGGACTGCGTACTGTACCAGTTATTCTAAAAATGGAAATCGCCAAATGAAGGTAAACGCTTTGCTCGACGATGCAAGTACAAAAACGTATGTTAATGCAGATATTGCTGCAGAGTTGGGACTTGTAGGCAGAACTGAAAAAGTAACCGTAAATGTATTGAATGGTCAGATAGAAACATTTGAAACCACACCAATCAACGTCGGATTGGAAAGCGTAGACGGCAAAGTCAGTATGAAAGTCAATGCATACACTGCAAATAGAGTTACTGGAAACATGAAAGTCGTTGACTGGAACAATTATACCAGGAGATGGCAACATCTAAAATATATCGAATTTCCGCGTATTGAATCAAGACCCATTGTGGATGTTTTGATTGGCCTTGATTGTGCGGAATTGCACTACGCACTGCATGAGGTCCGAGGTAGACCTGGCGAACCAGTGGCCAGGCTGACACCATTAGGCTGGACATGTATAGGAAATCCAGACTATAGTACGAAGCAAATTCTGCAGACCAATTTCGCTTGCACATACTTCGTAAAGGACCAGTCAGGGATTGAGCAATTGAACGCAAACTTGAAGAAGTTCTGGGAAATAGAAGACGTTTCATCATCGGAAACAATGCCTATCGTAAGGATTGAAGAACACATCGCTATGAAAACAGTAAAAGACTCGCTTAAGTATGATAAAGGAATGTATGAGGTCAGTATACCATGGAAAGAAAGTAAACCTATTTTGCCAGATAATTATAAAATGGCATTTCACAGATTACAGAACACAGAAAGAAAGCTTCAAAAGTCCCCAGAAATAGAAATGTCTTACACACAATGTATCAATCAATACATTGAAAAAGGATATGTGAAGAAGGTTCAACCGTGTCAACGAAAGTTATCGAAGTGGTATCTGCCACATTTTCAATTTTGAGGCCTGACAAGGACACAACAAAGACCAGAATAGTATTTGATGCATCTGCAAAATGTGACGGTGTATCTTTGAATGACGCGATACATCAAGGACCAAAGCTACAGCGAGAATTGTTTGATGTATTACTTCGATTTCGAAAATTTCCGGTAGCAGTTGTATGCGATATCGCGGAAATGTATCTTAGAATCGGTATCTCGGCAGATGACAGACCCTATCATCGGTTCTTATGGAGGGAAATGGACACAAATCGAATCCCAGACGTGTATGAGTTCAATCGTGTCGTGTTTGGTAATAATTCCTCGCCATTCCAGGCACAATTTGTGTCACAACAACATGCCAAGAAATTTCAGAGTATTTTTCCAATGGCAGCAGAAACAGTGCTAAAATCGACGTACATGGATGACTCAATGGACTCTGTAATTGACGAAGAACATGGCATTGAGTTGTACAAACAGCTATCGCAGCTATGGTCTAAAGCTGGAATGCATGCGCGAAAATGGTTGTCGAATTCAACAAAAGTACTAAAGGAGATCCCGCTTCAGGACCGAAAATCAGAAGTTGATCTGGACAAAGGACAGTTGCCATGTGCTAAAACACTTGGCGTATGGTGGTTAGCAGATCGAGACATCTTCATATTCAAGGAGAATGCACCAGATAACGACATGGTGTATACAAAACGCAACTTTTTAAAGAAAATCGCCACACTGTTTGACCCAATTGGTTTGCTGGCTCCATTCACAATTAGAGCAAAGATGCTGCTTCAAGACATGTGGACGGCAGGCGTGGAGTGGGATGAAGAATTGGACGAGACTCTGAAAAATTCAGCACGCATAATCAACATAATCATCATCATCATCATCATTGTCGTCGACGTCAACATCGTCCTCATCACCACCATCAATGTCATCGTCATCATCATCATCACCACCATCATCATCGTCATCGTCATCATCATCATCATTTTCATCGTCATCATCATCGTCGTCGTCGCCGTAAATCACATGCATCGGAATGCTGCCCACCAAGCACGATACTATCAATCGGAATCTACTCCATAATAAAAGTAGGATGCATTTCCGAATTATTATGCGTTTGCATTATTCCTTCCTCTCTGCTTAAAATAGAATAAAATGTTGTGTTGATGAGCCGTTACAGCCAAATTCAATTCAATATGTAATACATATTCCTGACAATTACAACATCAGCCAAAAAATCAATACAATGGCAATGTTAATAGCTAAAATACGCCTTCGAATGTATGTTTGAATATATTAACCATAAAACACCATTTAATCATTAATATTGCATGTATGTAACTAAGAACATACAACTTACAATATATACTCTAAAACGACGTATGCGACAGTTCAATTAACAATAATTTAAGTTTTAGAGTGATCCGAAAGTTGCGCTGTGTCATTAACCACTACTTCCCTGCTGACTTACAGTCATGTAGCCGCGATTTTTAAAGAATTAATTTCAAAAACAAGTGCGAACAGCCTTTTACACTATGCGACGCAATTTTATCAAATTTAACGTTATTTACATGTTTTTAAAGTAGTATTTCAAATTCTGTTTGAACGTATTGTATGATATGTAAATCACATAATGGAACTACATTAACTGTTGTTGATGATGATGATGATGATTATGATGTTCTTAACACCATCTACGCGCCAAGACACCAATATCATATACTTATGTCAATTTATGTTCATAAAAAAAGTAGTTACAGGGCAACGTAATTGTACATGATGTACTCTGAAATAGTAGAAAATTTCACTTCCATCTCAAGTCCTGAATCCGCATCTGCCTTAAGTCGTAAACATGCACTGAATGATTTGAATTGGGTTTAAGAGGAACTAACACATGAAAGGTTATATGGCGATAACAGGAATGAACGTGTCCGGCTCATACTCCGTTTACATCAAGATAAAATATGGAGAATGGGCATAGAACCGTCTTACCTGCAGAACGGCAGAGTTGCTTCAAATTCTATAGTAAACACTCCATTTACGATAGAGCCACGGTTCAACGTTTGCATACGCGATGTCATGATAAAAACCTTGAATGAGCGTAATAAAAATGACAAAATGAATATGTGACAAGTGTTTGTGAGATTGCAGTGGTTGTATTCTACCCCGGCAACCACACGGGGGAAACATGCCCTGAAAATAATTATTTTAAACAGTTGACTACGCCATTGACATGTACATATGTCTATGATCACACTCACAATCCAGCATACAAGTCAACGTCCACACTATTTTCGCGCTATTAAAAGTGCAATTACATGTATATATATATAAGGGCTATTAATCAGTAACTTAGCACGTAAGCGGACATATTGCCACAATCACGGTACTGACAATATGTCAATAACGATCCCATTTGTCGATTTATCTCGTCGAGACCTAGTGGACGTGAAACCCCGGAGGACCCATGTTCAAGCCTCATCGGCAACACATATTCGTCGGTGCGTTCTTGGGTAAGACACTTTCCCTTAGCCTCGTTCATTCGACAGGGACGTAAAGCAAGCAGTCTACTGTAGTTGAGTCTATTTGCCGAAAAAGAACAGCAGGAATCCACCTTTAATAAGTTCAGACAGAGATCTAAGAAATAATGGATTATTACGTCTCTGGTGTAGGGCAGGTTCCTGAATTCCGATCGAGTAGGTCCCCATATACGAGGCGGCTTTAAAACATGTTCTATGTGTATATAAAAAAAAGAAAAAAAATCTATGGCACAAGCGTACTATTCTGGAACTATTCAAACATACCAGCATGCGGTTGCCCATATATGAAATTCGTTATTGACGTTGACCTTCCAGCGTTCAATCTACTTTATTTTTATATTCATAACATTTTCAGTAGTAGCATGCCACCGTACTACCGCCCCACCCCACCCCACCCGCAGGAGCATTCCACCGTACCACTGCCGCCACACCCACGTACCATCGCCTACCGACCCCGCCTCTCCTCTGTCCCCCCCCCCCCCCCACCACCCCTCATTTTAGTACAACTGGTCTTCCGCATACTCAAGGCGGCTACGTCCCTGCATAATCATTTTGTACTAATTTCACGGTTAGATGTTTTATACCTTCGCCGTCATGGTCACGTGCTTAGCAACACTACTGGCGAGTAAAATTCCGTAAACATGTTGTTTTTCTTTGACTCCTACATTTTGAGAACACATTAGAGCAACAAATGTGAATCAGTAAAACATTTTGTGAGACAAAAAGTATCTTTAACTCAGAGTTATGTACAACATGTGCCTAACATGAATGACATTTCAAGACATGGGTAGGCTTTCCCGAGATGTTCATGCATGGTTTATCTGGACTTAGGTATTAGGCTGACCTGAAAAATAAATTGGAAGGAGGGTGCTGGACTAGGACATGAGTAGTTGTGACTTTACTTATGTATTACAATATATAAAGGAGATAACGCATCATCAAAATAGGTTGTTCATATCTTTGGGTTGTCTCCCCTGTATTATAACTGTTGGCGTGTTTATATAATCAAATATCAAGCTTGTGTTTCTTTAAGTTACGAAGTAAGGTGCCTCTTCTGCGTAAGCTATTCGATATATTTCACTCTTAGATGTTTGAACTTAAAAAAGAAGAGTATTCATTTTGTAGTTTTAGTAATGATTGTAGATATTAAGAGATAATTTGATTTACTATTTCTAAATCTTTCCTTTTGTCTGGGCTTAAGAATATTGGGTAAATATTGAATTAATCGCCGTATATTGATCGACTTTTTAAATGCAAATAATATAGTCAAACGATTTCTTTTTACACGAAGGCAATGTAAATTTAGTGTCTAAAATGATAACAAAAAACAGCAAAATCAATAAATGAGAAAATTGAAATTAAAAGGACAAAACTCTCGTTTGGAGAGGATTATTTACCTTTCAAAATCTGACGTCGTTAAGCCTCGAAATAATGCAACGTAATTTAATTTCGAAATAAAATAATTACTTAAATGGTCCAGGTTTAACCTTCACTCATGTCGACATGTGATTCAAAAGTTCTTTGGTTTAAACGGAAAATGATCGTAATTTAAGAACTTCGTACGAAGTTTAATTAAACAGCCCACGGTTGTAGCTGACGTTACGTCACTACAGTGACGACAACTGTAGTGACGACATTCAGATTTTGAAGCGACGTAAGACTTTCCGATATTCAGATTTTGAGTTTCGTTTCATACGAAATACGATACTTGTCATTCAGATTTGGAATTGTATTCGGCGCTACAAACAACTTTCGAGATTTATGTTTTCAATTGACCAAATGGCAATCTTAAACAGCTAAACATTAATTTAGTACACATTTGTTTATCATATAAAAGCATAATCTTGAAACTTAATATATATGCGATTATTCGCTACAGAATGTCTATAACACGTAACGTATTGGTGAAACATTAGTATAATATTGATTCATGGTCATGAACCAACCTATCATCCGCCAAAGTGAACATATACCAATCCTATTCTTCTATTGCAGGGTTAGAGACTTACACAAAATCAAATTCCACACCACCGCCTTTAACATTATATTAAAAAGAGCAACCGGTCACATAACCATAACAAATACAGGCCTTAATATTTCAATGAATATGTAAAGCAAACAAAAAATAAACAGTGGGTATGTTAAAAGGACACAATCACGAATGATTCGAACTCGTATATATATGTGTTTTTATATCAATAAAACCCAAATATGTATATTTTTTCAATAAAAAACTATTAAATATGTCTGTCTTTAATATCTGTAATGCGTTTTGAAAATTCATAACGTTTCCGAAATGAATTAGTAGAAGTTAAGGTATGTTTGTCGAATGTCGAATGTTTTATGTCGAATTTTGTATGTCGAATGTTGTATATCACGTGAAACGACATTCACTTTTAAGGATTATTTTGAATGCCGTATGTCGAAAGTTGTATGTCGAATGTTGTATGTCGAGTGAACGACATTCACTTTAAAACATGATGTTTGTCGAATATTGTATGTTGAATGTCGTATGTCGAATGTTGTATGTCGAATGTCGTATGTCGAATGTTTATGTCGCGTGAAATGACATTTACTTTGAAGGATGTTTTTGAAATTCGTATGTCGAATGTTGTATGTCGAATGTTGTATGTCATATGAACGATATTCACTTTGAGGCTTGTTTGTCGAATGTCGAATATTGTATAACGAATGTTGTATGTCTCGTGAACGACATTTACTTTAAAACTGATGTCTGTCCAATGTTGAATGCTGTATGTCGAATGTTGTATGTAGAATGTGGTATCTCGCGTGAAACGACATTCACCTTGCATGTTGTTTTTTGAATGTCGTACATCGAATGTTGTATGTCGAATGTTATATGTCGCGTGTAACGACATTCACTTTGAAGGATGTTTTTGAATGCCGTATGTCGAATGTTGAATGTCGCGTGAACACTAATCACTTTAAAAATGATTCGACTAATGCTGTACGTCGAATGTTGTATGTGGAATGTTGTTTGTCGCGTGAACGAAATTCATTGTAAAAACTGATATTTATCGAATGTTGAATGTTGTATGTCGAATGTGGTTTGTCGAATGTGGTATGTCGAATGTCGTATGTCGAATGTCGTATGTCGAATGATGTTTGTCGAACATTCAGGTAATAAAGCACATCACAAACATATAGGGCTGAAAACAGGGGTATCGCCTTGGCTCGGTCAGTGGTAAAAGGGACCACCGGGGAGTTTAACCCGGTTCAAGGGTGTACCAAAACTCACTCTTACCCTGTCATCAACCCTAAACAACCCCGCCGAGTTAACCCCTTACATTTGAGAAAGCGTTGATAGGTGTTATAAGAAGAAACACAGAATGATCATGTAAATGATAAGTGAAAAATAAGAAGCTAGCCTAAAATATACTCTATGACTTGGCTGAAGTCAGATCATCAAGAGGAAAACTGTTAAGAGTACGACAAAACGGATTAATGGACATTCATCGAACGGTTTCCGCCTTAGAGGAATTAGGAACACGTTGTCATAAAGTCCTTCGTCAGGCCAGTCGTCACACAACCAAAGAGGAAAGCTTAGTTGCAAACTAACAACTAAACATGTAGTGAGCCGTAAATTACTTCGGTCGTAACTTCTGTTTATAAATCTTCTAGTAATTATGATCAATAATCTTCCTAAGTTTGTAAATCACATCTCCATAAAAGACAGGTTGTGATAAACCTTAAAACCTTGTGACGTTTGTCTGCAATATTGTCTTGTCGTGCCCTCAATGGTTTGTTCTCTTGTTGCTCTGGCTTCTGCCAAGTCATTGAGTACCTTCTTTGTGTCTTTCTAGGCTATTGTCTTTTGTATTTATATATACACGAGCATCTTTGTGTTTTACTTATATTGCCTATTAATGCTGCCTTGTTGGTGAGAAAATAATTCATGACGGGGATTTCTTTATTTACACTGTCTCGTTTTATTGGGATGACAGTAGGGTAAGTGTGAGGTCTGGTGCACCCTAGAACATGGTTTAAACCCCCAGCGGCCTTTTTTGCCACTGACCGTTCCAAGGCGGTAACCCTATTGTCAACCTTTGTTTATTTGTGATGTCTTATTTTCCTTTTATTTATTTTTATATATAGTTGTTTTGTTTTTGTGTGTGTTTGTGGCCTTGAATGCTACTTTTCCTGTTCGATTTTTATATCTATATTTATTGTCTTAGAAGTGTTTTAAGATTGCTATTGTATTTATTGAGCACGAAGGTTGAAGTCTTCAACAAGGCTACATGCTCTTGTAAAACGAACTAGTTCAGTATCGAAATCAAGAATCCTCTCTCTTATGAGAACCTTTAGTTATAACGACTCCGTTTTCATATAGTAAGATGTAAATCAAGAAAGAGTTGTGACAGAATCCGAACGTTAGCTTTATTTAGTTTCTGTTCTGAAGAATACATGTTGGACATAGAAGAAAAGAAACGATTATCCAAATTAAGTATATCATCCAGATAGCGTGAGATGTTATTACATGACCTTGTGTATCGGGTGAAAGACCTCACATAAAGTCACGTTCATAGCAAGTATTACAGTTACAATGTCAAACATTTTTATGAGAACCTTAACACATTTAATATATACAAATATAACAAGTGATTAACAACTAAACACTCATTTGATAACTATATTTCTCGTGGAAAAATGTTCTATTTTGCTACTCAACACTATATGGTAAACAATGACACTATAAAACTAGCATGAAGATTGTGTATCAATACAATTTAAATACAAACAAAAAACGATCAAAAAGCCGGTACATAATTCCTATAACTTAAAAAAATGATGAGACGTTAGTTATAAAGAATAAGGATAATAATGTGAAATGTATATTTTTAGACAACTAGAACTCTCTGACGTTGATAATACCGCCACAATACCGCTTTCAATTGGAAACATTGGTAACCACACATTTAAACAACCGCCACATTTAACCAATCAAAGCGGGCATATAACTCCGACGTGTTTATAGATGGGATTTGAGTGGTCATCGACCTGTCAAGACACTGCGCCCATCACCAAGTTGTAACATATTGCGATTCAAAATACTTAAGTCGTGTGTTAGTAGTAGACTCGCCAAATTTCGTTTCGTCAATTTTTAAACAATAAAAGGACCATAACTCGGGCGTTACGAGTGGATTTGGCTGTTTATCGACCAAGACGTTCATCCCATAAACATTGTTATCACGTTTGGTAAAGATTTGGAATATAAATACTTTAGTTATTGAGCGTAAACCGCCAATTACGTCAACTGTTAGGCAATCAAAGGGTCATAAACAACGGCCTTACCGATGGGATATGGCTGGTTATAGAAATTGACCCGAGGCAAACATTATCACCAAGTCTGAGTGAAGATACACGCATACATACATTTGTATATAAAACGTACACATGTCAAAAATGACATTTCTATCATGATCATGTAAACCTAATTTAATTTACATTGGCTACAAAATATGTTCACAGAAAAAGGTTATTTTAAACAAATATTACAAACAATCCCTATTGAGAATATTAAACAGTGAAAATGACTGCCAAAGAGAGAAGAGGAAGCTCTAAATACAAAAGCACCAACAATAGCATAGAAAGCCACAAAGAAAGTACTCAATGACTTGACAGGTCAGAGCAACAAGAAAATAATCCATTAAGGGCAAAGACATGACAAAGCCCCCATGATATAAGTGAATATTTACCCCTTTTTTATGTGCCCGAACCGAAATCTAGACGGGCAATTTGAATCTGGCCGTTAAACCATAATTAGGACATTTACGATATCATTTCTCTGGCGATTTATTCTCGAGTTTTATATCGTGTTGGAATTAAATACGTAATACAAATGTTTCCTTCCAATCGTTATATGAATTATAACATTAAGACGCCTATTCCATTCGTTAACATTAGTGTTTTTTTTACCGAGTGTATTGTTGTCGAAATTTGGTTGGTGAAGGCAGACCAACCGCTTTTTCCTGGATATAACCAGTACTGTATCCCTCACGACATTGTGTTAAAAAATCACAATCTTCTCATTTTCCTCACTACAAGTATAGCTCCAATGGAATTCAATCCGCAGCGATTAGAGGAGAGAAGGTTTTAATTCGGCGTTCTTTATCACATCCCGGTCAAGAAGCGCTTTGTAATTTGGCTCTGGGTGAAGTAAAAAAAGAGTATGATAATGGACCTTTGGAAAACGGCCGAGCACGACACATACGAAATATTGCAGTCTCGGTTTAATTGAGACTGTTCATGAGCGGTAGTGAAATATGCTAGCTACCGCTCACGCCCTCTAGCCCCGGGTTGAGCAGAACTCAATATTAATAAAATCAATAGTACAAATGTTTAACCCATCCCGAAGATGGCATGCAGATGGCGGTGGACATGGGTTTATGGCTTCCCCATGTTCTACGGCGCTATGGTCCCAGTATCTAATAAATGAAATGCCCCCGAAGAGCGAAAAGTCATACAGGTTGGAATATTCCTCATACACCCTGCTGTAAAATCTGTGTAGCGAATTATCGTCATTTTCAAGTGTTTTCCAATGGATATGGTAGATATACTAGTAAACAAAAGTTAATTTCCCTTAAATCTGTGTGCAAATGTTTACACTCTAAGAATCGGCAGGCCGATTTTTCGATTGGGGGAAGATTATCGAATCAAAGAAAACATTCTGAAATGCTTCGTAAACGGTACGACCTGACTAAATAATGTAATTTTAATATGATTTTTAAAACAAACATCGTTGAATGTCAATGAATCCAGATGAATACATGTTTGCAGTAAAAGGCGTCATTCTGTGTTCGAGGATGATTAAATATGATAAAACAGGATACGTTAGAATGTTAAATCGGATCGGGATAATTTAAGCAATATGTCATTGTCCAAGCCAGATGCAGAATTTAAACAAAAACTCCTCCGAAGCTGCTCGGGTAACTTCACTGAAAACTCACTAACAATTCCCTAGGATAAATACCCCTGCCAATGGTTTTCTCCATATCTATGAACTTTGAGAAAGTCTTACGTAACTCTATGGCAACGGTAGGAGAAGCTAATTAGTAATATTAAGATTATGAATGTTGAAATCCGCAACGCAACAGAGTCAAGCTCTAGCAAAACGAATTGAGTGAGATATATAAACCACGTAATATAATGCTTTGGGGTCATCCCATGCAAGTGGGGGAAAATTAACAATTTCAAAATCAATATCATCTCTCTCATCAATATTTTAGTTATAATTTCACCATATTGATAGAGAGATGTAAACCAGAAAAGGAGCCTAAGAATCCGAAATATTAGCCTTATCCAATTTAAGTTCATATCTGTATAGTCTTCCAAAAGGAAGTTAATTCAATATTAAATAAATAGTTATTTTTCAAGAAAAAGCACAGAATTACAACTTTTAAGTAAACTCCATCTTGTTGTTTAAATGGCTGACGTTATGATCAAGAACAAGTGTTCGAAAATTTGAAGAAGAGTTACAATTTAAGTTCATTTGGGTAAATTCTAAGAACCAAAGTAGCAAGAAAGGATTATCAGTATTTAAAATATCATCCAGTATTATTAAAGGCCTCTATGACATCAGCCTGCGTATCTGATGAGAGGCTTAACATAATGTATTTTTACATAGCAATATGAAAATAAATCTGCGACGAGGGAAGCACAATGTGTACCCCATTGCGGATAGCAATGGTTTGTCTATACACTGAATTCAAAACTTGACCAAAATGGTGTCTAGTTAGAAAGACAGTTCACAAAACTTATTGGCAATTCCACAAAGTAAAACCTTCGGGAATCAGCATTTATAAACAAGCCGGGAACTATTACCGTGTTCTCTCCTTAATTTCATTAAGCTATGGTAAATCTTGTATAAGCAGCGATTTTATAACAGATATTGCGACAAAAAAACATGTTTAAAAATGAAAAAAAATGCGATATCCTGTTTAAAATTGCCTATTAAATATTTTAAGTTCACAATATTCAATTTTTTTAAACCGAAATTAAGGTTTATTTCATACCCCAGCCAACCCCATTTTCGCTTCTTGGAGAAAGGGTTAGATGGGGTATGAAAGTTAATACTCGTTCCACGTAATGAATGAGGTTTGTTCTCTGACATTTATGTCGTATACAGAGTATACAGGTAGAGAAGTCGTAAGACGATACTTGATGTTTATGCCGTAGTTTAATACGAACCACGCCAGAATTGATAATAGACCAATATAAATTATACCAGAGTTTTCGCTAGGATTTCTCACAATACTTTTCTAAAATACCTCTTTGACTGCATTGAGACATGATATTAAAGTTGGTGAGTGGTCTTGGTACACCACACTAGAATTTGCCATTACTAGGACTTTATACCGTCGTTTGTGTAATTTGTGGAAGCAAGTACATTGTTGGTAGCTTATCTTGTTTCTCGCCCACTTTGATACCAAATCTAGGGCTTTGTTTATAATTATGTTCTGGAACAAGATCGTTCTCGTTCGATGGAACCAACGTGTACGAGTTGGTGCTCCCGAGTTCCTCCTTAATCCTTTAACGCTATTCATTTTGTCTTTAATATTTTCACTGCATGAACTACTATTTTTCAATGTTCTACAAACAACTTATTTTAGAAAAAAATATTTTTTAATTTATATCTTTGCTTGGAAATGGTGTGAACAAGAAAATTAGCTGAGTGTTTGAAAATCTGTCAATTAATTAAGAATTGGTGTCATTTACAGTGTTATTGACAGTTTTCCAGTGTTCTTTTTCCTTTCAAAAAACTTTGTTTTCAATAAGTTGGTATGATATTAGAAATAACTGAACTTAGAAAATGAGTGATAGTTTATTGAAATCGGTTAAGTAGTTTAGAAATTAAACTGCATTAAAAACAGCAGTTTTACCATACTGAGCTGATGACATGGCGAAATATATGTGTCTGCATTTAACTGATTGTAACAATAAAAAGAACATGTGTTATTTTTGTCTTGAATAAATGATTTTATTTCATCTTGAAGTGATCAAAACTTCAATATATTCACTCATGCTTTCGCATTCGTGTAAACATTGTGTGTTCTCACTTCTCGATGAAATAAAATATGCTATTCACTCCAAAACAACAAATATCCTCTTTTTTTCTCAATGACAGTGCGTTTATTGTAGGTCCAATATAACATAAAACATTTGCCAATTTCCAATAGCCAAGCAGTATTGAAATAACAATATTTTAAAACTGATCCTAAAATCCGAATTATACGATACTTTATCACAAATAAAAGTACGTTCAACCCATTATTTGTATGCCCTATTTCACATACACCGTGCCTTGAAGCGTGTGTGCCTATTCTATACATGCAAATAGCCAAACAACTGACTAATAACTCATATTTATTTAGTGTCATGAGCGCGTATATAGTTTATGACGTCATTTTGAAACAACCTGATGTGCATATTTATACCCACGTTTTGAAAATACAGGGTATATTGAAAATCATCTGCGCTCCCGCATCTCCTCCTAAACCGCTGAACGGAATTCAAACCAAATTTAGTGTTTGACTTCACCACATGGCTGATAGGCGTGCAAGAGCAACATTATTTATGGCTGCGCAGCAGAGGCACCTCAAGGGGAAGGGGCTGTCAAAAGGTCCTTCAATACACTGTAATTATACCATGTTTTTGCAAACAATTTGTATATTTGCTGTCTATGAAAGATAAACAACAGATCAAACGATTTTATCAGTTCACCTCTGGCGCCTGGCCGGAAGCCCAGTGTGGGCGGTGGGTCATTTTTGTTTTATTGTGTGGTGTGGGGTTGGAGATGGTGCGTGCGTGCGTGCAGTGCGTGTGTAATTATGTCTCAGATGTAAAGTTATTCGATTGAAAGTAAACTATATTATTTTTGCTCATATGTCGCCCATAAGGCCCGAGGAAATGGTGTCAAATGGCGAAAATTCACTAAAAATGTATACACAAAAGGGAGGTAATTGTATATTTATACTACTCTATACATAAAGAGAGGTAGTATTTATAATCTGTTTTATATATCTTCGACTCATATTTCAATGATGTTATGAATACATATATATGCAGTCTTGTCTTGTCTTGCCCTCAATGGTTTATTTTCTTGTTGCTCTGGCTTCTGTCAAGTCATTGGTTACCTTCTTTGTGGCTTTCTAGGCTATTATTTTTTTTTAAATTTATATATACACGTGCATCTTTGTGTTTATAATGAAATTTCCTATTAATTCTGCCTGTTGGTAAGAGTATAGTTCATGGCGGGCATTTCTTTAATTTACACTCTTTCCCGGTTTTATATGGTTTGACCAGATAGGAGTAAGGTGTGAAGTTTGATGTGCCATAGACCTGATTTAAACCCCCGGGCGGCCCTTTTTGACACTGAATCCGTTCAAGGCGGTAGCCCTATTGTCAACCCTGTTGTGTTTGTGATGTCTTATTTTGGCATTTTATTCCTCTTTAAATTTGTTCTTTGTTTCTGTGTGTGTTTGTGGTTGACTGTGTTCGAGTTTTTATATCTATATTCTTCATGTATTTCGATGTAACAATTCAGTGATGCATACATTTATTTATCTGACTGACATTCATTATAATATATCAAAGAGTCTTTTATTCGTACATAATAATTTATAATATAAACCAGCAATAGTAATAGTATTTATTCGTTATATTTACGTCTTTCTTGCCTTGCAGCCAGACTATCATTTTTAAGGTAACCCGCCTTATATACTCAGCAAAGAGATAAGTACCACACGTTTATTTTTGCTGGTATGTTCATAGACCTTTGAGAGTGTACGAAACCCTGACACACTTCTATATTAAAACAACGTTGATGACTAGGTTTAATCAATATTTATGATTGTGAGTACTAAATATTCCATTAAACAGTTTAAAATTATCGATCTTTAATGGATGATATGGAAACTTTAATGCGAGGTATTTTTTTTTTTTATCAGCTATCTACACGATGTATTAATGTTTTTTGGGTAGATTTTGTGTTTGAAAAATACAGAAAATATCTGCCTGGAGACACATTTTAAGTAATTATCATAGAGTTCATGTTATTTAGACCAACGAAGGCTCATACTTAAGATATCAAAACTCATATTTAAGTGTTTACATTAATTGATGAGGATATATATCTTCTATAATGTTTATGAAGATTTTTAGAAATGTTGAGAGTAGTTTGAATTAAGTAAAAACATCACTTGTGTCTGTTTATGTTGAACATGCCGCTATGCATGGGTGTTGTCATTGGAGGTCGCCGGTACATGTGCACTCTGACGTTCGACGGGGGCCTCCATCTTCAGGAAATGTATCAGGGACAAACAGTTTTAAACTGTGTCCTTTAAAAATCTTTAATAACGGATGTGCCGTGGTATCTTGTGGCGTGTTGTGCAATACAGCAATTCTTATACAAACAACACAAGACTCTTATGGCCAGTCTTTTACCCCCAACAGTCTTTTAATCACAGCCTTTTTAATCACGTGCTCCTCCATATGTCACGTGATCCTCCAAATGCACATAATGTACATTCGTTCTCATTCATTTTTGAAGGTTTACTACCACCAGGTTACACGTAAACCTCCGGAGTGTAGCTGAATGTAGATCCTTTTATAAAAAGTAAATCCCTTCTTTTTTGTTGGAAAGGCGTACAAAGTGTTTTTTATAGGTTTTTATGGCTGATTAATGAACATTTCCAATTTTATGAATCTACAGGGTTTACATGCATACACTTTATGAGATATATGTCAAAGACAACAGCTGTACCCTTATCTTGTTTAGTAAAATCAACAACACACTTTTCTTACATATCTTGTTACCCCACATTTTCTCTTGCGATTGTTCAAACGCAATGTTATTTCTATACTGAACAACTTACACGAATCTAGTAATTAGTGGTTTCATACCTAAAAGGGCAACGTGTCATAATTAGGACTTCGCTCAGATTCGTTTCCTAAGGACACTTTTCCGATGAGAACTGGTAAAATCAAGTTCTCATTTTCAATAGGTTTCAATAGGTTTTGGGCATTATCAGTCCAATCTTTGTCTCTAAAAGTCGTCATTTTGAGTTTCGTTGTGGGTCTTTTTCCGGACTTAATATGATGTGTTTATGTAGCTTTTCTAAAGAAACTATGAGTTTTTGGTATCAGCATGTAGGTTTGCATGTTTTCAACATGGTTTAAATAATTAAATTTGTACTCAAGAGTTTAAAACCACTAAATCTTTCACTAACCCCCTAAAATAGGATATTGTAAAAACTATAGATTCCTTTAACGGGTAAAACATTTTCCTTATCATAAAAACTGGACTTAGTTTGCATTAAGCTAGTACCAGTCTTGATTTTGTAATCGTGGTACTATTTGTTTCATTACTGATCTCATATACGCTACCATAATTAGGTTTGATGTCACCATTTTTAATGTTTGCTTAAACGAGTCCGATTTTGGCGCGAAATCAACATAATTTGCATAGTTCACTGTTCGTTCTGGTAACTAAAGATGCATTTTTGTATTGATTTATATTGACTCGTGCGAACGATTGACCCGTTTTATTTCAAATGGTTTATGTATGACAAGAAATGTTGTTTGGGCTGACAATACAGTTAGTGCAAAACTAAAAACAAAAAAATCTCCGACTTTTGTGGATTTCAGAATGTTTTCGTGATAGGCAGATGCCTATATCTCGGTAAACAATCTTCGATTTGCATAAAATAGTGTTTTTGGCACGTCTTGATAAATAACAACACAACGTCCTCATTTTAGAAACATCTGAAGAAGTTGTGTTCTCTTATATTTATTAAACTCGTTAGCAAAAATTAATATATACTTGTAACCGGGTACAGATATATGGTGAAAACTCGATAGCTAACCGTTTGTCCTTGATATCTCAGTGGTTAGAGCCGCTGAAACGGTAAGTCAGAGACCTTGGGTTCGAGTCCGGGCCGCGTCTGCTGGCATGAAACAGTATAAAAATAAGTCTGACAGCCGGTCTGGACTCTAACAGAAATTCAGGGACGAATTTCAATCTGTAGGGTGTATGTGTAGCTTAGTGGTCAGAGCACTGGCTCGGTAAGTCAGTGACCCTGGATTCGAATCCGGTGAGGCACGATGGTTTTCACCCCATGTGACATAATGCTCGGAAAGAGCCTCGCATTATATCTTGTTTAGCATATGGTTTGAATGCCTATATCTCATGCATAAATGACACTGCTCCAGATGTTTGTCGGTACAGCTCTAGTAATATCTGCCATTGCTTCATCAAACACATCATGTATTGCTAGTGATTTCAACATGGCCTGTCTGGAGTCAGTGACACTCATTTCTATTTCGAGATTATAATTTTAATGCTTGATTGGCGAGTGTCCCTTTAACGGCTTAATGCTAATTAACGAAGACTTGTAGGACACGGTATCACATTTCTGTTTGTCTGTTTTGCACATTAGATCATGTGGCCTAGTTTCTAAATATAGGTATTATGATGATCTTCTTTGCAGTATACCTGACATTGTTGAACAGACTGTGATCACGTGACACCGCTTTTAATACATAACAAAAAGGAACGTTCGCCATTTCATAATCGGCATCTTATAGAATAACGTGCTGAGATCCACCGAGTGTGTTAATAGTTTTGAATCAGGATAATAATGGAGAATACACGTTGTTATGATTCTGTTAACTTTTTGATGACATTATATTTGCATTTTTCTGGTAAGTTTTAATCGTTCAGTGTCATTATGTCGTACTAAAATTCATTGTCATGTTATTATCGTACAATCATGTGTCGTACAACAATTCATTGTTAGTGATTATCGCTACATTCATATGTCAGTACTACAATTCAATGTGTGTAGCATGGTCGGTGACATTTCCATTGATGAATGCAGCATAGCATTAAATCGTTTATTAGGGTAACTAAAAAGGGCGTGGCTATGCCGTACTACAAACTGCCGGATGTTGGAATTTAGAGTTACGGTCACTATGACGTCACAGTGTTACTAAGTACACCATGCTACTAAAAAAATAGAGTCTGTCTCAGCTCGTTGGTTATTTAAACACCTCCATGGGCGTACACCATCTCGGTGTTTAAATAAACCAATCTCGCTGAGACTAGACTCGATGGGCTACGCCCATCTCGGTGTAGTTAAATAAGCCAACTCGCTGAGGACCAGACTCTATCTATTACTTAGGTTAATGTCCTACAATCACATGTCGTACTATAATTCATTGTGATGTTATTGTTCTACATTCATATGTCGTACTACAATTCAATGTTATAATATTGTCCAACAATCATATGTCGTACTACAATTCATTGTGATGATATTGTTCTACAATCATATGTCGTACTACAATTCATTGTGATGTTATTGTTCTACAATCATATGTCGTATTACAATTCAATGTTATGATATTGTCCAACAATCATATGTCTTACTTCAATTCAGCGTGATTTTATTGTCCTATAATCATATGTCGTACTATAATTCAGCGTGATGTTATTGTCCTACAATCATATGTCGTACTATAATTCAGCGTGATGTTATGTCCCATAATCATATGTCGTACTATAATTCAGCCGTGATGTTATTGTCCAATAATCATATGTCGTACTATAATTCAGCGTGATGTTATTGTCAATAATCATATGTCGTACTATAATTCAGCGTGATGTTATTGTCCTATAATCATATGTCGTACTATAATCAGCGTGATGTAATTGTCTATAATCATATGTCGTACTATAATTCAGCGTGATGTTATTGTCCAATAATCATATGTCGTACTAAATTCAGCGTGATGTTATTGTCCTATAATCATATGTCGTACTATATTTCAGCGTGATGTTATTGTCCTACAATCATATGTCGTACTATAATTCAGCGTGATGTTATTGTCCAATAATCATATGTCGTACTATAATTCGGCGTGATGTTATTGTCCAATAAGCATATGTCGTACTATAATTCAGCGTGATGTTATTGTCCTACAATCATATGTCGTACTAATAATTCAGCGTGATGTTATTGTCCAATAATCATATGTCGTACTACAATTCAGCGTGATGTTATTGTCCAATAATCATATGTCGTACTATAATTCAGCGTGATGTTATTGTCCTACTAATCATATGTCGTACTATATTTCAGCGTGATGTTATTGTCCAATAATCATATGTCGTACTATAATCAGCGTGAAGTTATTTTTCTACAATCATAGGTCGTATTTTTAGCCTCTCTCATCTCCAATATATAGGCTGCTCTTTGCTGTTTAAAGGGATTTAAGCAACTTAAATGAACAGTAGCCTGTGTCCGTCACTAAAGACTAATCTGTCTTGTAAAACTGCGAACACTTTCTTTGCCATTTGATACAACCTGTAATATTGTTCATACATCCCTGATTGACACTAAGTATGCCTCTATCTTTTTCGTGAAACCACAACATACAGGCATGCATTGATGAAAGCTAGTTCCTATACAGCAAATGTTATTCTGTGTCAAACTATACAATATGTTAGTTAATTTCTAGACACAAACAAATTGTTATTACTGTCAAAGGCAAATTTAAGTGGCTAACATATACACTGCCATCACGTTTTGTTAGAAATGTTATCTTTTTTGTGAAAGTTTTGCGATTTTTCATATATAAACTATATGGTAGTATTTATTTCCTGTAACTCATGTTTCCTAATTCCCTAAATTATGCATTGGATCCCTTGTTTCCCCCAAAATAACTGGCATGTTCCCTTGTACCTCCAAATCCATGGGAGACACTCATACTCGAACTCATTACGTGGTTGCGAGTACTACATGTCATTCCCCGTCCAACCCCTTCTCCAAGAATTGACAGTTTTCCAGTATTTTTTTCTTATCAAACCTTTTTTTCAATAAATTGGTATGAGATTTCTGAAATAACTGAACATTAAAAAAATGAGTGATAGTGTATTGAAATGCGGTTAAGTAGTTTAGAAATTACTTATTGCATTAAAAACAGCAGTTTCTACCATACTGATGACGTGGCCGAAAATATATGTGTCTGCATTTAATTGATTGTAACAGAATAAAAGTGAACATGTGAGTAGTTTACGTCTTGATAACTGAATTTATTTCAATCGTGTAAACCACTTAAGTGGTCTCTACTTCTCGATGAAATAAAATATGCCTCTTTACTCCAAAACAACAAATATCCTCTATTTACCACAAATGACAGTGCGTTCAATGTAGGTCCCATATAACATAAAACACTTGCAATTTACAAATAGTCAAGCAGTATAGGCCAAGCAGTATTGAATAACAATATTTTCAAAACTGAATTCTAAAAACAATATTAGTGCCGTCTCAAACCCATTATTTTTTATGCCCTATTTCACATCCACCGTGGCCTGAAGCGTGTGTTGCCTATTTATTACATGCAAATAGTCAAACGACTGACTAATAACTCTTATAATTATTGGGTGTCATAAGTGTGTTATTATTTTGAAATAACCTGATTTGCATAGTTATACGCACGATTTGAAAACACACGGTATATTAAAATTGCCTCCGTTTATACTGGTCAATTAAGTGTGTGACTTCCCCACATGAATACGGCGTGCAAGAGCAACATTAGTTTTGGCTACGCACCCAGGAACCCTCAAGGGGAAGTGAGGTGTCAAAAGGTCATTCAATAACACTGTCATTTTTTCATAATGTTCTGCAAACAATTTGGTATATTTATTCGTCTATGAAAGATAAACAATGTATCAATTTCAACCTCTGACCGTCTGCCCAGGAGTCCAGCAGGGTGGAGGGGCTGTACTTTTTTAGTGTGTGTGTGTGTGTGTGTGTGTGTGTGTGTGTGTGCGTGCGTGTAGATGGACAAGTTTTTCGATGGCATTAAACTATTATTGTTTTGCTCCATATTTCGCCCACAGGGCCCTAGGAAATGATGTCAATTGCGAAATACACTAAAAATGTATACAATTAATTGGAGGTAATTGTATATTTATCTACTCTGTAAATAAACTGAGGTAATTTTATATATCTTCTACTCCTATTTCAATGATGTTATGAATATACTTATATACGCTTTTTCTTAGTATTTCGATGTAAACAATACAGTGATGCATATATTTCATTATCTGACTGACATTCATTATAATTTCAAGAGAGTCTTTTATTCGTACATATAATTTATAATATAAACTGCAATAGTAATAGTATTATTATTATAATTTAAGGTAACAGGTCTTTAGCTTATAGAGAACCCACGTTATTTTTGCTGGTATTTCCGTATGCCTTTGAGGGTGTAATAAAATCTTTATTTTTTGGGGAAGATTTTTGAGTTTGGACATACAGAAATATGCCTTGAGACACATTTAAGAAAATGTTCATAGGAGTTCATGTATTTAGACCAATGATGCATGTTTTAAGAAAGGGGAATAAGTTTTGTTGCGTACTAAACTGTTTAAAAAATATTATTTTGACTATAGGCGGTGGTCAATCTGATTATTCTATACAATCAGTAATTATTTCCCGTTGTGTTGTCTAGAAAAAGGAAAAAGGGTACATCTTATATTTCTCAGTATATAATATTTAGCATTTTCGCAAAATAAGGATAATTTACGGAATACTCTGACATTGAGTAATCCTGTGTAAAACAGACTAGCACTACTACTTCTATCTTACTCGCCAACTTACTATCTTACTTACTTACTTACTTACTTACTTACTTACCATTCTTTATCTTTCTTTCTTTTCTTTCTTACTGACTTAACTGCTTTATTGAATGCGTGCTTGCCTATATCTTGAATACGTGCTTGCCTATACTTGCCTATACTTGCCTACATACTCTACCTGCCTGCCTGTCTGCTGCCTGACTGCTCACCTACTTACAGATACCTACTTACAGGCTGAGGGTTAGGGAGCCTGGCTACTTCAGTATGCTTACAGGTTTCGGGGATACAGAGTATTTTTTGCACCTGTCCCTCATCCCTTTATCCCCCGCCCTCTCCCCCCAACCCCCGCCCCTCTCTTCGCCCCCACATCCCTAATTTAGCCAGTTAACTTTGCAAAGTAGTATTTTTTTACATCAATTGCGAAACTGTGAGATTTTTTATATAATCAGTCTCATGGTTCTCGATGACATCCTGGGTATAACCAGTACTAAGCAATGTAGAGCATTTCTAAATAACACAGGAACCGTAAGGATCGAGCCCGCGACCTCTCGATGTCGTTATACCTGACTGGATCACGCACCCTACGGACGAAAATGTTCGACAAGGAAAGAAACAAAAAACAAGAAACCTTTAAAATGTTGAAACAAATTCACCACTTGGGCTCCCATATCCCTGTGTAAAATCTAATGTAAGATTCATGTTGTAGAAAAGTGCGATTTAAACGTTTTTATAACATAATTATAATATTCACAGCATGTATTAGTATATACTGAGTAATAATAAAACGGAAATCTAACAAAGGTCATAGTATTATTTCACAAATTTTATTCAACATACCTTAGAGGTGTGGAGTGGTATATTTTGCGATAATATAGACTATAGTACTCGCTGTCAGAAAAAAAACGATAATGACTATGATTTATATCGCGTGTTAAATGCTATAAAAGACAAGAAGAAACTGATGCAAAGCATCAGGGCGATCAGGCGGCGCAGAATTTTTTCAAAAGAGGAAAGAAACATGTGTATTTATTTGCAAATTGTTATTATATAACAACAAAATGTAGAAATATTTTAAAAAAGTATACAAAGTTATATGGCAACAGTAAGCAATAGTAACTTGAGAACAAAGGCTCATACTTAAGATATTAAAACATATTTAATTGTTTGCATTTAATTGCTGATGATATATATTTCTATAATATTATGAAGATTTTTAGCATGTTGAGGTAGTTTGAATTAAGTAAAAACATCACTTGGTGTCAGTTTATGTGAATTATGCCAGTGTTCAGTAGGAAAAGTTGAATTTAAGTTGATAAATAAAGAAAAGGATTTTAAGGAAATATAACTTCGATCTATAGTGTGCAGTGTGGTATAACACCGACAACGCCCTTGCCAATGCGAATCACGCCTAAATGCTGGGTTGTTGTCGTTGGAGTCGCCGGTACATGTGCACTCCGACGTCGACGGGGGTCTCAATGCAGGAAATGATCATGGGGCGAACAGCTTTTAATTCATTTAAAAATCTTCATAAAGGGTGTGGCCGTGGTATCTGGTGGCGTGTTTCATAAATATATATACATATATAAAATGACATCCCATTTCAGAATTTCAATACAGCAATTTCAATACAACAACACGATATTATGGCCAGTCTTTTACCACAACAGTTTTTAATCACGTGCTCTCCATAACAGAATGTAACATTCGTCTCATTTAATTTTTGAAGGATTTACTACCACCACCAGTTATACGTAAACCTTCGAGGTGTAGTTAAATGTAGTTCCATGTTATAAAAAGTAATCCCTTCTTTTTGTTGGAAAAGCGTACAAAGTGTTTTATATGTTTTAATGGCTGATTAATGAACATTTTCCAATTTTTTGAATTGAATGTTGTTAAACGGCTCATCAAACACAGTATAGTTATTTAGAGCCGCCCAGAGAGAGGGGAAGGATACATAGAGAATCCGGGAACCTGCCCTACGCTGCTTATTATCGAATAGATTCCTATGGTTATTTAACGTGCTCGGAGGATAGCCGATACACAGAACGCCCTGGTTTACCGTCCCCATCGACGGACGAGGCTAAGGTAAAGTGTCTTGCCAAGAACACACCGACGGAACTCAGTGGCACCACGGAGGATTAAACCCGGGCCATCCGGTTACAAATCCGCGAGCGCTACCGACTGCGCCACGCCAGCCCCATCCCAATTGTTTGAATCTACAGGTTTACATACATACACTTTGTGAGTAACTGTGAATGAAAACAGCTGTACCTTAAGTAAATCAACAAAAAGTTTCTTATATATCTTGTGAACCCACATTTTCTTGCGATTGTTCAAAATGCAATGTGATTTTCTTATATGAAAATTTCACGAACGTGTAATAATTAGGACTCAGATTCCTTTTTAGGGACACTTTCCGATGAGAACTGGTAAAACAAGCGCTTACATAAGTCTAGTTCTCTATAGGTTTTGGGCATTACTCAGTCCAATTTTTGTCTCTAAAAATCGTCTTTTTGAGTTTCGTTGTGGTTTTTTTTTTCGGTATAAAATGATGTGTTTGCGTAGCTTTTCTGAAGAAACTATGGATTTTTGGTATCAGCATGTAGGTTTGCATGTTTTTCAACATAGGTTTCAATAATTAAAATCTGCACACAAACATGTATGGTGGGTTTGAAACCACTAAATCTTTCACCTACCCCCTAAAATAGGATACTGCTGAACAACTGTATAATATTCGTTTGACGGGTAAAAAACATTATTCCTTATCATGACATTCGACTTATTTGCATTAAGCTAGAATCAGTCTTGATTTGAGTGTATTTGTTGCATTACTGAGCTCATATACGCTACCATAATTAGGTATGATGCCACCAAATTTTTAATGTTTGCTAAAAAAGACCCGATTTTTGGCGTGAAAGCAACTTAATTTGCATATTCAGTGTCCTTCTGGTAATTAACAAAAGCATTTTGTATTGATTTATATTGACTGTGCGAACGATTGACCCGGTTTTAAAATGATATAATGACAAGGAATGTTGTTTGGGCTGACAATACAGTTAGTGCAAAACTGAGAAAAAAATCCGACGTTGTGGATTTCTAATGTTGTCGCTGATAATCATATGCCTATATCTCAGTAAATTATCGCTCGATTTGCAAAAAAGTAGATTTGCAACAAAACGTCTTCATTTTAGAAACATCTGAAGAAGTTGTATTCTCTTATATTATTAAACTCGTTAGCAAAAAATGATATATACTTGTAACCGGTATAGGTATTATGGTGAAAAATCGTAACCAACCGTGTGTCCTCGATAGCTCAGTGGTTAGAGCGCTGGCACGGTAAGCCAGAGACCTGATTCGAGTCCCAATTGAGGCACGATGTTTTCACCACATGTTACATAATGCTCGAAAGAGAACTCGCATAATCATCATTTTAGCCAACTCGTTAAATAAATTCAATATTGGAAGGAGCACTCAAGTAACGATCCTCTATATAAAACGCGCAAAACTACTTTAAAAGGGCCATACATGTTATGTCAATATGGATGAATTGCTTCTAACAAGCAAATATCTCATGCATAAATGCACTGCTCCAGATGTTTGTCGGTAACCATCTGCCATTGCTTCTTCAAACACGCATGTATTGCTAGTGATTTCAACATGGCCTGTTCTGGAGTCAGTGACACCTCATTTTCTTATTTGAGATGTTATGTTTAATGCTGATTGGCGAGTGTCCCTTTAACGGCTTAATGCTAATTACGAAGCTTATACGACGCTCATCATACATAGGTATCACATTCTATTTATGAGATCACGTAGCCTAGTTTCTAAATATAGGTATTATAATGATTTCTTTGCAAAATACTTTACTTTACTTTACTTTACTTTATTTCAAACTGCTTAATTTCACAAATCAGTGAACAGATAAAGCAAATTACAGTAGCAATAACATTACATGTATAAAATTACCATAACACAATGAACGGAAACTAATAGGAAACGACTATTTACATATTATTAATGATACAGTGAGAGAAAATATACATGAGTCAAAAAAGAAATACATTTCTCTTTTAACTTTATTAATTTTTAGCATTTAGATTTAATTTTTAACAGTTCAGTTACTTATTTTACAGAAAGCATCTGTTTGGAGGTACATAATTATATATAGATTTAACAGTTTTTATTAAGTCTGTTTTTATGTACTTAGATATTTATATATAGACATTTACCTATATATAACTGTTAATGGCTAATGTTGTAAAATTATATATGTAATTAATACAATAGTGATTACACTTGTTATGTAAAGACAACAATTTAATAGTAGTTGAGTAAACAACAACAACAAAACCTTAACTAGTGCTCATAGCTTTGTAGATATTGAACAAATCGCCTGAAACACCTTTCCGAGTATTGAAAGCTGTGTCTACGGACCGCTCAATAATATAAATAGTATACGACAAGAACATTGAGCGCAGCCTTTAGTTGAAATAGGATCGAAACTTAACGAAATACACTAAAGACTGTGTCTATTTATCGGTATACTAAATTATCAAATATATATTTTTATCACAAATAAAAAGGTGTATTTTGGTACATATATTTACAACATATATTTACACTCAGAGTCGTTTTTTATTATTTAAATACATATACCAGAAATTATCAGTTTATCCCTTTAAAATAATCTGTTATTTTACTACAGAATACACTCAGTTTATTTATATTACATTTATTTTCAGTTGTGAACAATTCTATGAATTTCGGCATGTTTTGGTCGTGAGTAAAAATATTTGTTAATATACTTTTTCTATCATTATGAAATAACGGGCATACTAAAACAAAATGAAACTCATCCCCAAGATCATTACATTGGGTGCATTTTCTGTCAGATGTTGGGATATTTCCTCCATCTTCCGACCTCTATTGGTAACTCTGTGATTTCTTGTTAAAAATGCTATAAGCTTCTTACAGTTTAAAACTGTTAAGTGCATAATATAAAAACTTTGTTTAAAACTAGTTTCAAAATTTGTAGATGTTTGTGTCCGAAGTACGACCAAGCTCGGATGCCAATTTTGGATGAAGATATCTTTAAGTTTTGGCTGAACGATTTAACGAACCACTTTCCATTTAAAAAGTCCTGGCTGTACCAAATTCCGGAAAAAGCAGACGTGCATAACATGTGTTTTAATATTTTCAATCCAGGTAGACTTGACGAGATCCGAATAATGTAGTTCTCTTATCAAAATATATAATTTTGAGAGAGTTTCGTTTGTACTGTCACTACTGATATTTTCTATTAATCTTGTCCAGTAGGGCAATTGTCCTCTGTATTAAATATCAATATATCACGGGGTAATGCCAAGTTCTCCATAAATCATGTATGTGGAGTAGTCTTTTTCATATTAAAGATATACTGTAAAATTTTAGCTGTACTCTTTCTTATTATATCTATTTTTCCACTACCCCACACTTCACTAGCGTACAAAAGTATAGGTTTGTATAGTTTTTTTCAAAAGGTCAATTTGTATATCATACGGAAGTGATAATGATTTAATCTTTCTCAGCAAAGAGAACATGTCTTTATTAGCTTGTTCTGAAATATACTTTTTTGCACTATTAAAGGAACCACTTCTAGAAAAGTAATATACCGAAATATTTATATTCATCAACAATTTCTACGTTTTCGTTTCCTATTTTATATACAGTATTTCGTAATCTTCGCCCCTTACTGAAATTAGTATTTTTGTTTTGTTTACATTATATTAAGCTTCCAGGTGTCGCAATAATCTTTAAATATTCAAGGGCAGTTTTGAAGTCGTGTTCGTTATCACTAAAATCCACGGTATCGTCTGCATATAAAAGTATAAACAATTTTAAAAAATATCTGGTTTCATCTATAACAAGGTCTCTATTAATGCCATCTACCCCTCTACTGTTAAGATAGACTTCAAGGTCATTCAAAATAAACTAAATAAAAATGGGGAAAGATTTTCACCTTGTCTTTACGCCGACATGACAGTTTTAAAATAGGGAGAATTCCCCTCATTCGTTACAACTTTTGATGTTTATATTATTATACAAGTTATGTATAACTTTAAAGCATTTTCCATTTATTTTTCATTTCTTAATTTTCTGCAAAAGACCAATTCTCCAAACAGAGTCAAATGCTTGTTTAAAGTCTATAAAACAACAGAATAACTTCTTTTTGTCTGAATTGTACAATGTCTATTAAACATTTGAGAATAAATAAATTGTCAACAGTAGAAAAATTCTTTCGAAACCAGCTTGTGTTTCATGTATAATAACAATATTTCTCTGCATATTTAGTTAATCTAGTATTGAGAATACTCGTAAAAAGTTTTCCTAGGCAACTAAGCAATGATATTGGACGGTAATTTTCAGGAAGCTTAGGGTCTCCTTTGCTTTTGTAAATGGCTTTATGAGTCCAATAGTCCAGCTCTCAGGAATGAAACCGTTGTCAAAGATAGTATTAAAAAGGTTTCACGTACATTAATAACATAACATTTATAGTCGATTTTATTTGCTCATTGACAATATTATCGATGCCTGGGCATTTATTATTTTTAAGCTTTTAACAGCAAATAGTATTTCTTCTGCAGCGATTGTGTTCGTTAATTCATTATTTATTTCATTAATAGTGTTATCGTCTATATTACATCATGTGTTGCATTTTGTCCATTTTCATTGTCGTGTTCATGTCTCATTAAATGATTTAAAAAAATTGTAAAAATCATCAAGAGACGCATTTGCTACCGATTGTTTATATTGCGTGTTTAAAAGGTTCCAAGTACTGTCTTGGGTTTTGCAGTTTCAGCAATCTAAGTTTTCTGACTTTAGCTTGATTATAATTATTGTAAGACCTGCGTAATGTATCTTTATAATTTTTACTAACAGTTTTCAATAAATTCTTAAAAAAGGGCGATCTGTAGTTTATTATAAGCCTTCTTGTTTTATGGTATTATATTTCTGTTTTCTGAACATATTTTGTCGAACCATGGCTTTTTGGGTTTTAAAACTTCTAACTTGTTCTTTCAAATAACTTTTATGAAATACCTCGCCAAAACTATCTCTCGAACAGTTCTCAAACAGCGTTCCTATATCCGTTACAATACTGTCTATATCATTTTGACTAACACTTTGCTCATGAATTGAACTATCCAATCTGCTTTCTATTTCAGCAACTTTTAATATGTCTATTTTTCAATAAATAAGTGCTGATTTCATAGAGTCCCATAATTTAGTTTTATGAAGTTCGTTATTGTTTATTGACTTGGTGTTTCTTAGTCTCTCACATCGTTATATTTAGCTTTGATGACAATGTTTAAAGGACAATGAACATCTGAGTATAAATTACAAAACTCGTCAATTTGAAGATCAATAAACATTTTGAAACAGGTATATGTGGGATAAAAAATAATCAACTGTACTTGATTCTCTACATGTTAATTTAGGATTTAAACATCCGAACCAATTCTACCGTTTAAAATAAACAGGTTGTTGGTTTTACACAAACTCTGTCATTTGATACCATACATATTTACTGTGTTATCAATATTACTTTCTATCTAATGGAAGTTATTTTAACTCGAAATTCTGAAAAATATCTGCATCTTCATTTGTATATTATGCAAGTCATACATATCTGCTATAAAAATTCATCAAATTGTGTATAATCAGTCAGGTGTCCACATCTGGCATTAAAATCGCCAAACAATAAATATGGTTACTACCTGGGCAATATTTTGAACAGTATGAAAACAGACTGTGATCACATGACACCGTCTTTTTAAGTCATAACTAAAAAGGAACGTTCGCCATTTCATAATCGGCCATTTTATACAGTACAAACGGCTCGTAGATCGACCGAGATGTGTTTAATAGTTTGAATCAGGATTGATAATGGAGAATACTATCTGTATGGATTCTGTTACTTTTGATGAAATTATCTTTGCATTTTTCAGGTAAGATTTAAACGTTCAGTATCATTATAGTCGTACTAAAATTTCATTGTTTTGTTATTATCGTACAATCATGTGCGTACAACAATTCATTGTTATGTTATTATCGTACATTCATATGTCGTATTACAATTCAATGTAGGGTTAATGTCTCTAATAGAATTCATTGTGTGTTAGTGTTCTACACAATCATATGTCATACTACAATTCAATGGTAGTGATATTGTCCAACAATCATATGTCGTACTACAATTTAATGGTATGTTATTGTCCAACAAATCATATGTCGTACTACAATTCAATGGTATGATATTGTCCAACAATCAGTATGTCGTACTACAATTCAATGGTATGGTTATTGTCCAACGAATCATATGTCGTACTACAGATTCAATGGTATGATATTGTCCAACAATCATATGTGCGGACTACAATTCAATGGTATGTTAATGTCAACAATCATATGTCGTACTACAATTCAATGGTATGATATTGTCCAATAATCATATGTCGTACTACAATTCAGCGTGAAGTTATTGCTCCTACAATCATATGTCGTATTTTAGCCTCTCTCGTCTCCAATATATAGGTTGCTCTTTGCTGTTTAAGGATTAAAAACTTAAATGAACAGTAGCCTGTGTCCGTCACTAAAGACTAATCTGTCTTGTAAATTTGCGAACACTTTCTTTGCCATTTGATACAACCTGTACTATTGTTCTACATCCCTGATTGACAATAAGTATGCCTCTATCTTTTTCATGAAACCCAAAAACATACAGGCGATATTTTAGTATATTTCTAGACACAAAGAAATTGGTATTACAAGGGGTTACATATACACTGCCATCACGTTTTGTTAGAAATGTTATCTTTTTGTGAAAGTTTTGCGATTTTTTTCATATTTAACTATATGATATATTTGTATCCTGTAAACTCATGTTTCCTAGTTCCCTAAAATTATGCATGACCCCTTGTTCCCTGAAAATAACAATTAATGTCCCCTTGTCCCCCAAAATCACTGGCCATATCTCCTTTGTACCGCAAACCCACTGGAGATGATGCGAGTATTAAATTGCATACCCCATCCCACCCCTCCTCCAAGAAGCGAAAACGGGATTGGCAGGAGTATGAAATAAAACCTTAATTTTGGTCATAAACAGTTGGTATATTGTAAAATTAAAAACATTTTAATAGGTAATTTTAAAACAAGTTACCGCAATTTTTCAGTAAAAAAATGTTTTTAAACGTGTTTATTGTCGAAATATCCGTTATAAAATCTTGCTAATATAAGCTTTCCCATCGCCTATGGAATTAAGATGGATCACGTAATGATACTGCTACACAGCGCCGACATTAAAGTAGCGCAGTAAAGCAGCTCCCAAACTCAGTGCGTTAACCCAGCAATGTAAGGTAAACCGCGCCTTGATTTGCCAAATGTATAAGTGTCATAGTTTATGATCTTCGCTTTAAAAGAAAAACATAGCCTACATAATCATAACACCTAACCGACACGCAGATTTGGCCATGCATGGCTATTTAATATCAACAACAGAACAAGAATAGAACAGAATATGTTTACACTTTCTCAAACTGCTAACTACACCGCTCACGTTTTGGTTATATATATCGATGGGACTTGAATGGTTTTTCAACTAAAATAAAAATTCTGTCTCATATAGTGCAGATTGTGTTATTTGTATATTTAATTACAAACAACTATGAAATAATGATATTAACAAAATTATTCATATTTTAAATCGGTGTAGTTGGCTGTTTTGAACAGTGTATAAAACGTGAGCGGTGTAGTTAGCAGTTTTGAGAAGTGTAGTCTTTATTACGATACTTTAAATTAAAATTACAGCGAGTTTACCCCACCATGTGTTATGCCCAATTGCCCCCATTGAAATAAACTATGGCATTGACCTGATCACGATGTGTGCCTAGTTAACCATTATATGTATCGGAGTGTCATGATATATCTATTGGATGTAGTTGCAGATGATCTCGGCATAGCTTTATGCTGTTAGATCATTCCAAACTATCTGAATAAAGCAGCTGAACCCCTATATTTTACAATTGTTTAAGTTTTGCAATTTGATACCTTTCTTTCTTACCATGTTTCTTGTAGCTTTTATGACAACAGCAGTTACGCATTTATTTCCCCTGTCATTGAACGTTTTTAAAATGGGTAATGTTAAAAAGAAAAATAATAATATTTCAAGCTGCATAAATTTGTCTCGACACATTCCACTTGTTCATTGTTTGGCTTCAGACAGAAGTATTATGAAATGAATGTGATTCCTATTTACTATCTATCTCTAGGTACATATTTGCTTCCTTGCTTGATTGCTTACTTACTTACTTACGTATTTCCTCGCTCACTCGCTCGTTGATTGCTTGCTTGACATGCCTACTTCCCCTCCTTAATTGCTCACCTTGAATATTTGCTTGCTTTACCTACCTACATACATACACACCCACTGTCTACCTTCCGACAGAGTGGTCCTAACTACCCTCAATACTCTTACAGGTTCGGGATGCATACTATGTTTTGCACCCCACCACCTCCCCAAAACCATTCCAATAAAGGGCGATCATTTAGGCCGGGCCTACATTCAGCCAATTGACATAGACAATAGTATTTTCTTTTACATCGATTGCCAAACGTTGCGACTTATATTAATAGCTCTCGATGGCATCATGGATAAAACCAGTACTAAACAATGTTGGATCATTTATAAATAACATGGCACCGGCGAAGATCGGGCACCCGCGACCTCTCGATGGAGTCTGGAGCTTTACCAATGGACCACGCACTCCACGGACCAAAATGTGCGACAAGAAATGAAAAGTTACAAATATTTTATATCATTAAAATATAAACGTTTTTCAGTGGTCTAGAAGCAGTCTCGCTGATTAAATAGTTTGAGCATTCTCATCGTGAGATATGCCAGCACGTTCGCAAATAGTTCATCACGTGACCGTGCAATAGTAAATCTTAGCGCGCAATAGTACATTCTTTGTCATTGACTGCGCTTTAGCTCTTAAAAAAAATCAAAGAGTCTCGTGACCGTGCAATAGTCGAGATCTGTGGCAGTGACGCGCTTGTTTAAATGAACAAGAAGCAGATACATTGTTTACACTGGCTCACATTCCAGAATTTAGTAAAAAAATCAAACTGTTATATTCTATAATATATAATAAAACAACTATTTAAATGCCTTAGGATTGAAGTGTCTTAGGAGTCAATGGATTAGAACTTTGGCAACTTCAGTATCCTTCTCGGTGAGTAGTCACTCCCTCTGATAAATAGTGCCGCCGAGTGCAATAGTATCCTTCTCGGTGAGTAGTCACTCCCTCTGATAAATAGTCTCTAATCACTTGACTCCTAAGGAATTAAATCGCGTTGTATATAATATTCAACACTCCCATATCCCTGTTTATAATGTAATGTAAGTTTTTGTGTTTCCATAATATGAAAAAGGCACGGCATAAATGGGGAATTTATCCAGTGTGAGTAATAAACTTAAAATTTCAAACTATAATTGAGATACTGCACTAATCACAGCCTTATTTCTTGATGGTATAAACTGGCTATATAAGTATTATTGTTTTGAAAATCAAATAGTGGAGCTGCGTTCTTCCTCCGACAGCTCTTTTTATTATAAACTGCGCTTTAAATTTTTACTTAGTGGTGGGAGAAAAAAAGGACCCAATTATAATAATATATAAGCTACATGTATTGTCAACATTATTCGACATTATTCACGGAAATCGCTGGAAAATAGGAGCCCGATTAAGATGTTTAGTCATTGTGTTTATAGTAATCTAAATCAAAAGATCCAAAATACTCCTTAAATTAATATTAAATAGTCCATATTAAATCAAATCAAGTATTACTACTTATTATTATTGCAGTGAAGAGAAAAAAAAAGAAAAAAAAGAAGATTTTTTTTTTAGGGACTTGAACTCGGATCATCGGGAGATGTTGACCCCATATAGAGCCACGCATCTCAAAACGGGTGACATTATAATTAAGATAGTATATATTCTAATGTTTTAGTCTGATTCACTCACCAAGACCTGAATACTGTTGAATGGTAAGCGTCAAGTAGTGCTTATTAACTGCAACAAGTCAGTTGAAGATCTGAGTTCTAGTTATCGTATTTATCGATTATTGGCTCGATAAGTGGTCACTATCGAGACAATTGGCTAGTAGTTGAATTGCGGAAGTTCCGATGTCTTTGATCGTACATAGTCGGCCAACTTCCGTCATTCTTCGCTTATGGCGCAGATGTCTCGAATGGCACCCAAGACAACGGACATCGCCGAAAGAGGGCCCGAAGTGAATTTACCATGCCTTATTCGCAACATCTAGTACACTGCTTCGCAGACATGACTCGAACCATATTGGTTACGTCATACTAGCGTGACGCGCGTCAGATTCCCGCCAGAACACAAGTTTGTCATTATCAAAATCAAAGTTTATCTTCCACATTTTGCAATGTCAGTTAGCCGATTCTCTCCATCTGCAGTTTATTTACGTGAATAGTAGTGATAACACCCTTCATCTGTATTGTAAAACAACAACATGCAACGCAATCATACATCAACACGTGTGGCAAGAGCGGCCATAATGTTTCATGTTGTAGCACAGCTTAGGCAACAGTGCATCTATTTTCTGCCGTTGCCTTCTTCCGGCAAACAGAATGTTAAGATTTTGAACATACCGAAGCGCCGTGATACACACGAGGCGGGATCCCGAGGATGACCGGATTGGCCGAGCGTTTCACGATTGTACCATGCCTATCACGGAAGTAGAGACTGGTTCCCGTTCCGTATGCTCGACTCTCATTATACTTGGTCGAAATCGAAACCAAGGAGATAATTTTTTTCAAACTCAGATAGTATGTGGACCAAAAGAGTGATATCGCTTCAGGGGATTTTCATTCCCTGGCGCTTCACGCCAGGGATAAATCCCCTAGTAATGTTTTGTTAACTGGAAGATAAGTATATCATACAGTGCTGAATTACGCTGTTTACAACATAATTACACGTTCTCAGTTTAAAGGGGTTATACAGTTGAATAGAACCATAATAATGCATTTATATGCTGTTTCCCAACTCAGGATTTATAAATGAATAGATAGTTAGGTTGTGCATATTTGGAGACCAAAAATATCATTATATTTAAAAAAAATAAAATATTCTAAGCATCAGTTATACTATATAACAAGTTTTGATTATGGCTCTTTTTCGTATAGGAATAAGGCAGGGAAACGCCAATCCGAAAATATGATTATTGAACTCGCCTGTTAGTCTATATCGAGGATATATAGGATATATAACTGAAATCCAAACATACCAAGACGCTCTCATTGGTGCTGCCTCTGCACCGTTGAGAGGAGTATCCGGTGCTGCGAGAGGAGCTCTTCGCAAAATTTATGTTGTCAGATTTATTTGCGAATAATTTCTTTTCTCAAAGCGTAATAAAAACTAAAAACTCGAATACTGCAGTGAAATGTCATCAGCTACGAAAAACAATCTCCAAATTGAATTCAAGTAGTTTTTTTTATATGTGACGGTGATGAAGTAAAACGGTCATGCATACGAGATCATTTTCATTTATAAAGTACTTCTTTTCTTTCTCTGTGCCATTGAAACACAGAGCTCTCATAAATCAAAGACACTTACACACGTTTCTTGGTCTTAGGCAAGGAAATTAACACATTTGCCTATCCAACATGTAATCTGCTGCTGCATTAAGACAGTCCTACGGACGAAATAGAGAGAGAGTGGACGACGGAGTTGGATGTCAACAGGGTTGTTAAAGGTTTTATTAATTATAGTCTGTGCGTACCCCGACCACACCACCTCCAAGTTAAAGTGACCCGTGCTGCATTAGAGCTATAGAATTAAGTTTTTTAGAAACTCCGACTGGAAAAAAGACACTTCACCTGTAGTCGTCAGTGTCGGATTCAGTGGGGACGGAGTTGGATGTCAACAGGGTTGTTAAAGGTTTGATTGATATATAGTCTGTTTACCTTTAACGCATGCTGTTTCCCTAACAATAAAAGTTACCAAAACTTGTTTTCAGTTTCGGTTAACCATAGGCAGACGACAATTACGACGACGTCAAAGTGGTGACTATAACTCTGCATGTTTGTTTTTGGACTAGGGGCTTTTCAAGCTTTTTTCGAATCCGACTTTATACAGATATGAATAGCAGTCGACAAAATTCGAGCACGCTAGAAGCCGCAACAGATCGTCATTGACGCATTGTATCACTACGCTAACAGACAGAGCGTCAGATGTCATTTTGATTGGGTGTTCATTCGCATAAAGAGTTAAACACTTCCCACTCACTGTA
>JAWPHD010016628.1:0-48806 GCA_037043455.1 Cyrtodaria siliqua
ACCGTTTTGCATTTTGTGTGCACTTGTATATATGTTAAAACAATTATGCATAGATGGATTTTCTTAAAAGACCCGTGTTAACTATTAATAGTTTTTGTATTTTTAGCACAATATACTCTATTATCAGTTACTTCTCTGCCATGTTTTAGTAAATCTCAAATGCAAGAAACTCATCGGGACTTCAAAATTCAAAAATCGTTGTCATCTGTCAGTGTTTTTGGTCACTTGAGCCGAAGGCTCAATGTGATGTTTTGGAACCACTCTTCAACCGTCGTCCGTCCGTTGTGTGTCCGTCGTCGTCGTTATATTTTGCTTCTTATCACTTCTAGTTCGTGTGTTGTTGTTTGTTTTCTGATATTAATAATAACAAGAGAATCGGTAGAACCGATGGATGCATCCCGAAAGTTACACAAAAAAAAGTAATGTTTAGTGTGAGTGCTTCCTTATTCAAAATGAATCCGTATGGAACTCTATTATGCTCCGGATAAGATTTTTCAAAAAAGGAAGATAATTAAAAAAAAGTAGTGAAGCTAGAATTATGCTTCCTATGAACTGCACTCTGTCTGATTGTCCTAATCATTCACACAAACTTTAATCAAGCATACTTTTTGAGCTATGCTCCGGACAAAAAGTGTGACGAGCGGACGCACACACGGACGGACGGAAAAAGCGGCGACTATATGCTCCCCCATAATAAACAATCTAGTGTTTTTAGTTACAATATATTTTATATAAAAAACAAAGGTAATAGTAAATGAAAAGAAAAAAACTGTGATGGGGCCTCAATATAATGTCTCTGTGGTAATCAGTCAGCGAGAAGTAAGCAGTTAAAAAGCATGCTATCCATGATTTTTCAACGACTACAATCAGCTGGGAAATGTGTCTTTAAGTAGTTCTCTCTGAATATTTGAGATTAATAAGGGGCCACAAGGTCTTGTTTTTTCATTTATTAATCTGATAGTAATTTTAGTTAGTACATCTATATTTGTATTTATAATATTGGAATTATAAGTCACATTTTTTCTATTGGGGGACGTTTGGGAGGAAGATTCATGAAATATGGGGGTAATCCTAATTGGGGTACTAGTGGTTGGGGTCTCATTGAATTCAGCCAGGTGTGGGGTCGATTGCTTAAAATCAGGGTTTGGTGAGTTTGTTGGAGTGACAGTATTACAGACTGAGATTGTAGGTTTACTGACGATCTCGGAAGAGGCGGAGTGGTTATCTATAAGAAGAGGATTTAACTGAATTGGGGACACCGTCTCTTCAACTAATACTTTAATTTCTTTGTTGCATACTCGGGACAAGGTAGTGGTACCATCCAATAATCTAGGAGGTGTATATGGTTGCTCTAGGCACGCGTTTTCTTCTACAGAGTCATTGATAGTAATAATTGAGTTATTTGCCTCAGTAGGTATTTTAGTTAGTTTTGATGGAGCAAGGACAGGTTGGTTGAGGCGGACAATTTGACCGTTTTGCCTGCTCGCTGAGACCAGACTCTATTTATTACTTGTAGTACGGTATAGCCACGCCCCTTTAATTACCCTAAATTAAAAGCATTCATCCAAGGAAATTTCACCGACCATGCTACAATAAACCATTAATTCATTAGATGTACACATTATGGATATGTACAATGGGAACACAATTAAAGGATCAACAGTGTAGCATAATGATAATTAAGTTGCTTTCCGGTATCCATATAAGATGGATAGTTAGAAGGTAAAATAAAGTGATTGATAATAAATTGTAACAAGAATTGCCTGCAACGTGTTAGTTTCTAAGAAAAATGTGTTATTAATTTAATGCATGGCTATATTAATCCTTAACCCGCTACATATTCATAATGGACTGTTCTTTCTTTGAATTAAGACCATTCCATTTATGTCAGAAAGGGGTGTTTTGGTGAAAATGACTGATCAGCAGATGGACATTGTAAACCCTAATCAGCCTGCGAGTTACTCGAAGGCTGATCAGGGTTTAAAATGGACGCAAAGTCTATTATAGTGGTTCTTAGCGGATTAAGGATTAATACAATTGTGAGCTATGTGGACTGTGTAAACCCGTCCTGTACAAATTGTTTGTGTAATTTTATTCCCATCACCATCAACTATTGAACATTTGAACTTCTGGCTTACTTAATTTCTTATAATGCGTTCAACCACATCAAATATGTTAAAACACTAATGAAAGGGTCGTGATCATATATAATCATGTACTGTTAAGTCATATTATCCAAATATACTGAACAAATGAAGCTTAAAAACATCTAGATCATGTGTCCCCACTAAGCAACATAGTTGTTAAACTTTTCCGCCGAATAATTCAAGACCAAATCTCGGTCTTTCATGAAGCTAAGCTTATTTCACGTCCTTCTTTTCTGGATTCTGCTGTCAAATGTGCCCTTTCATCCTCGGGCAATTCAGACAGCCATTGTGACGTCTTGTTGAACGAATACATTATGTATGCTTCGTTGGCCAAAATGGAGGCATTCGGTCGGTATGAGATTAAATGGTCCAGCTGGCCAATTACAAATTCAGGCATTTTGTTGTGTTTCTTGCAAGATGCTGTCTGCTGCATTAAGGCATCTGATCGTTGCCAAAACTTCCCACCAGGAAGGTGTTCTGGTATCATCCTCAGAAGAAGTTCTCTTCTTGCAGTGAACAGATGCTGAAGTAATGGCAATGCTATCTTATCGATACAGTCACATGCTTCAGTCAAGGTTTTCAAAACTTCATTTTCATTGTGGAGTAACTCTTGAAATGGAGTATTCTCAAACATCATAAACTGCATTGCAGAAGTGGCATCTGTTGATACGTTTTCCGAAAACTTCACAAGTGTATCATAATGATAATTCATGTCTAATATGTGTCCAGGCTGTTCAATCAGCCTCCACAATGGTGAGGTTACCAACTTGTTATCAGCCAGTTCTCTACAGAGTCCAGTAGAACGGCCTTGAGCAGATCATTTGATGTACCATGTACATTTTTCAAGACGTCACTTATACTGTGTCTATGGTAATATACAGCTTGTCCAATACGAAACACCATGTTAAATCTATTGTGTTTGAATCGCAGGATTTGATTCTTTTCCCCTTTTGCATTTAAATAAGTTTTCCAGGGGCGGTACACACCGTTTCTTTCATCTTCACCCATGGCAAAGCATTTGCTGCTTGTTCGAAGCAAACTTAAAGTTCCACTTTCAGATCTATGGTAGCGTTTCAACTCTGGCTTTGAAGCTGATCCAATATCCCTACCATCCAGAAAGTTTCTCTCAAATTGTTTAATTGCTGCCTCACTGACATCATCTATGCCTACTAACAAGTGCAAACCACAAAAGAAGTTGTTCATTTTCCCACATAGACTTCTTTCCTCCTCATTTAATTCATCGTAATTTTCAATGACTTGCGGAAGAACAGTATTTCGGTTATCTTGCAATAGGACATTAAAGCGTTTTTCAGTACCTGCCCGGTCAGACATTGTATTCCTAATGTTGGATAAAATCGTATATCCCACACCAACCTCTGTGCCATCTGCTACATCTTGGCAGTTATCCGAAATATCAGGTAGAATAGTTTGAAATGTTTCAAGTGTACATGTGCCACTCTGGGTTACCATTTCCCTCAGCCCTAAGATATAAGAATTATCTGACGTGTCACTTACGATGTAGGATTCATATATGCGTCCGTGTTTTCGTGTCTCATCTGTATAAAGTGATGTATTTGTGGAATCGGCTAGGACTGTTCCTATTTGTTTTTGGGCAAATGATATTTTCCGGTCAACAACATTATCCACCGTTTGTCTTGGTGGTACATTATTTGCCGTCTTTCCAAATAGCGCTGCTACTTCTTGAATCACATCATTGATACAGCGTACGGTATTTAAATAGGTGATTTGACTTTTGAAAATGGTATCACCATTTCCAACAGTATCATTGTTACCGCCTATTCGAATAAATGTGTGATGTCATTCCTTCCATACATGTTCTCAGGGAATGATGTTAAAAACCAATATGGCACCCCATTGAGAAACACAAACAAATAATACTAAATGTCAACAGAAAGTGACAAATGCCCGTGATTTTTTTTACTCATTTCAATTTTGACTTCCAAGTGTGAGAACATTCATTTGGGTAAGGTGAAGATGTGTTTGATGTCTCGTAAACATAGGTGAACTACTTTTCAGGTCATGGGCAAGGTTAGGTTGCATGTTCAAGTTTTGATGACAACAGACAATGAACAGTGATCCCTGCTGAAACAGTTTTATATGAAAATATTTTTTGTAGCAATTACCTGTAACTTGTCATAATACTGTCTCTGAGTCTTGAAGGTCAATTCACCAGCTTGAGAGAATGTTGCAGAATCCACCTGAGAGTCGAGCTATTGTAGCTGAAAATGTATTGTCATTTTAGAAATATTTTCCGCTGAAACACATTTGCAAACTTATAAACGAAACATTTTTTCTGACTTCTACAAGTATACACCATGCAGCTATATAACGGCAACTTAAAATGTAAATAATTGCACCTTTCTTTAAATCATTTGTACCGGGGTTCAAATAATTAGACTGTAGTTCAGTTAATTTGTATTAATTTCTACCATGGTACATATAATTACAGCGTGTTCCAAATTACTTAAACTGCGTAAGAAATGATCTGAACTGCGTTACACAGGGGCAGATCCAGGGGGCGCCTCCCTGTAAAATTTCAGAAGTTGTGAAAATACATTTGTAAATTCTTTGTAATGTTTGTTTGTTTTTTCGGCTGTTACCCACTTAAACTGACGAAGAAAATTATTGTGTGTGCTTTTGTTACTTGCTCAGTGTTCATTGTCATAGCCTTGAGGTGTTGAGGATATTAGCCTCTCCTTCTTGGGCATGCATTTCAGTCTGATGGTGTTTCCCTTAGTAGGCATGACAACAAGGAAGGAACTTTTCATCTCATTCATACAACCTCGACATCATGTACGTAAGTGCCTGAAAAGGGACATTATCTTCAGAAGACAAGAACAGTTCAAAATAGGCCATACACTCGGTAACATTCTTGAGGTGTGCATCTTTCCATTTTGTGCAAATGGTTATAAATTCATTATAACTGAAAATATAACTACTTCCAATAATTCGTTGTCCGACTCGTACTGAACCACTTGACTGTCTGTGAAATAATCGTAAGAGCTTGGAGCCTGTGTCTCTGCGTTAGGGTCCACAACCCCTTCCTGATTCGGAAAGTACTCGTAGCAGCTTGGAGCCTGCGTCTCTGCATTAGGGTCCACAAACCCTTCCAGATTTTCTTCAGTTTCACAGTCCGTAAAGAGCTGAAATTATATTTCCATAGATCCTCTATTTAACAATCAACTAAATAAGGAAAAGACACATTAAGAGATATGATAAGGATACAGACATGATAGTTGATATACATCAAATTAAATAAATTATATTCTATTCTATTATTGAAACAACCATGATATATGAAACCCATACACATAAAACATACATGAAACTGACATGATATAGTATACAAGCATGATACTCAGACAAACCGAAACTTCAAACTCTTCAAGGTTGACAATTCATTTGAAGAACGCATAACATTGCCATTTGGATACAAACCGAAAGTAGAATTATTCTACTTAAAACATTTACACTTTCATTGCCTTCCCGTGACATGTATGAAGTTATTATGAGACTTCTATTAATGTAAATGATTCATAGCATATGTATAAAGAGAATGTTTATAAAGAAACAACGAATATCAGTCGTTTAAAGGGTTATCAACAAGTTTGAACACCATGCGGCTTGTCTGCTTACTGTTCTGGTAGCGGCCATTTTTGAATAACTCGTGTCGTTTCTGAATTTTACCCGGTCTTGAAAAATGCGCAAATACGCAATTAGTACCTGATTTTTATGAGATAAAAACATAAAAGAAATTGAAGATCAATGATTGAAGTATTTTATTATTACATAAATGAGAGCGTAATCAGCCGATTTAATACTGAACTTTGTAAAAGCGCATTTCACTTCCATTTCTTTTTCATATACAGATGAATAATAACGGCGATGAGTTCAAATACGTCATTTATGCAGTTTTTTCTTTCTGTCTATATTTAGCGTGAATGGTTCCACTTTTCATTGTCTTAGCACTTAAAAACTGCGTAATTTGACGTACTTAAGACCAGGTTGGGATATTCCCATTTTCTAAATATAACTTAAGCAGCGCCACTGGCGGCATTTGCATTGCTACTTAAACCACTAAACATTGATATTATAAGTAGGTCACAATTACTAACCTTGTTATAGTATGGATACATGTACATGAATGGCCTTGTACATGTACATATGTCTGTCTGTACCTACATCCCATATCTTGTGTGCGTGCAGTCTTGCTAGGCTTTTGTGCACTTCGCATGAAATCACCAGCGACTGAACATATCCACTCTGTAACATACTTGTTATTTTGACTGTTTCTGTAGCAGTGGTTACTAATCAGTTTTACTGGTGTTTTTCCTTACAGTTTGTTGACAGTTCTGAAGAGATGTGTGAAGCGGTCGACTGCTTGGTTCATATATCTGTACTGCTGATCCCGAAGTGTTAATTTTGAGTGAGATGGACGCCTGGCCTAGGATGATACTATTGATGGTAAGACTGTAAGTTAGGAAATTTGGATTAGTGTTTGATCCAATGTATAGCCTTCTTTGTTGGGAACATATGTTTACATCACTATTGAGTAGTTTCGGTGTGATAGACCCTGATGATGAATTCAGCTTTTCTCGGCACATCTCATCAGAACCGACTAGCATTGACACTATGTCTTCCCTAGTTTGAAAGGAAGTCAGACGTTTCTCCTTGTTGATATTACCTGTGCCTTTAATTTCATGTTCCCAATTCTTGAACCAGTACAAAACTTTCCTGTTTTCTAGTAATCTTGCATCCTCATAATTCCAAATTGGGCGAGAGTCTCTAAAATTTGTTACAAGGATTGAAGTGTGTTGCAGAAGCTCAATACTACTGGAAAGTAATGTTCCTGCTTCCCAAAGTGATTTCTGGTAGCATAAAATGAGATGCAGCATATTGTCATTAAGGACGTCTTCCGCCAACTGATTCTCATCTTTAACTGGGAATTAAAAAAACAACAACATTTGTTAGGTGCGGATATACTTTTAAAGCGTTCTGTGAAATGTCCTTTTGGAATGCCTTCGTACCAATGTTCCCATATGATAAAAATATACTTTTGTTTATACAACAACAGCTTTTTATGTTTCTCTGTATGCTCACTTTTCGATATGTTATTGCGAATTTATTTCATGACAATTGAATAATCTATTATTATGGAAATCTTTGGCATTTTAGAGTGAAATACATTAGAAAACGTCATAGTTTGAATAGTGTCGGATTTTCCTTCTTCCTCTTGTAAAAACATTTTCATGAATGCCCCGTTTGATTGGGCACCATCAAGGCTTACATATGAAACTTTAAATCCAAAGAAACTTAACATTTTCGTGGCTTTCCAGAATATTAAATAAAGTTCCGGTGGACTGGTTTGATTTGTAGCAAAATGTGCCAAATGTGCAACAGGGAACCGAAAACCTGTATGTCCATGAGTTGCAAGATGTATGTTATGTTTGCCCATAAGAGTATCCATATGCAGTGATTTATCACAGCATGCAAGCTAAATATTTCGAATTCATCCCATTTTCGTCCAAGCTGAAAATCTTCCTTAATTGTCATATAATCGATTAATAGTCCCCTTCATAACACTCCTTTGGTAAATCGCTAAATTCGGCTTCTGCTTTCATCCATTGCAGTATTTCCTTGTTAGTACCAGCCTCTTGGTCTACTCTATTTTTTATTCTTTGAATTTGTCTTTCAAATGGCAACACAAGAAAACCACTCTTGCAGAGATCGTGGTATGATTTTGGTGATCTACAATATATTGTGAGACATATACGAATTAATTGTGCATTCCATCGGTGCTGTTGGGGGAAGACGGCTTCAATGCCGCTAACTGCGATTGTACTAAGATCGACATTTTGTCCGGTAAGTCCTTTAAAACTGACTTCAAAGTTGTTGACATATATTTCTGGTCAGATTCAGTTAATGGAATACCATATCGTAAGTGTGTATCCAGATCGTTTGATTGCCCATGGACATCTTCGTTTTTTTTCAATTCCTCATTATTGTGCTGCTTCCATTTCAGTCCAATATACACCTTTGTTTTCTTTGACCACATTTCTTTCGTTCTACCAGACTTGATGACTGTCCTGTTGAAAGTGCGTTTTATGGCCTGGCCAATCTCTTGGGATGTGAATTGCCCATTTAGCATCTTCTGGATATCCTCAAGATACATTTCACAATTCTCGCATTGAATAATGTGGTTCCTCAACATGTAACGGTTTTGAGATTACTGCTGAAGTATACAATATGTTCACAACCTTTATAAATATAGATATAAAAATCGAACAGAAAAAGCAGCATACACAGAAGCAAAGAACAAATGTAAAGATGAATAAAAGGCCAAATAAGACATCACAAACACAAAAGGGTTGAAAATAGGGCTACCGCCTTGGAACGCCCTTTATTTCTAAAACACATTGGCATTTCTTTGGAATAGTACATGAAATTAAAGTGTGTATTATTCGAGATAATAAAACTGAGGCAAATGTGGCGCTATGCAATACTTTTGCGTTCCGGTATATTTAAAAGAATATGTTAGACTCTGTTATAATAGCACTCAGCACATTAAAGAATCATATGAATTATTCAGTATTACATCAGCGGGGATTGTAAAGATGGTGGGTTTGAAACCTTCTCGCTTCTCTCCGCTGCGGGTTCGAATCCCACTGGGACCACTAAAAACGATGATATATAGCCTAAAATTTGCTGGATATGACGTAATACACCTGTCAACAACAGCATCAACAACAACCTGTCTCTGTGGCGAATCTATATATATGTCTTGAAGAGCCATTTAATAAAAATGATTCCGTCATATACTATTATAATTGTGCATATATTGCACATTTATTATATACTTTCCAGTAAAGTAGTGGATTTTATGATTAAAAGCCTATTCTAATAATTTTCTTTGTTTATATTTTTTACGGTGAAAATGTAAGCAATGAAATAAGCTACTACTATTTTAAATGAGAAAAACATTTTTTTTTAGAAAATAACTATTAAATGTATATATCATTAGCTTGGAAATGGTGTAACTAAGAAAATGAGTCGTACTTTTGGAAAATATGTTAATTCTTTTACGAATTGTTATCATTTTAGACTTTTCAATTTTCCCAGAAATAGATTCTTTCACAAAGTTGGTATGAAAGTTATATCACTGGATTAGAAATCACATACTAAAGAAATATAAAACGATCGGACAGGGAAAGTAGCATTCAAGGAGGATAGTCAACCACAAAACACAGAAACAAACACGCAAACAGACAAACAAGAAGGCAAAAGTAATAAAAGATACAAACAACATCATAAACACAAAAGGGTTGACAACAGGGCTACCGCCTTGGAACGGTCATTAGCAAAGTAGGCCACTGGGGGTTTAAACCGGTTCTAGGGTGCACCAAACCTCACACTTACCCTACTGTCATCCCATTAAAACAGGACAGTGTCAATAAAGAAATCCCCGCCATGATCTAATCTCTAACCAACAAGGCAGCATCAATAGGCAATATAAGTAAAACACAAATATGCTCGTGTAAATATAATACAAAAAAACAATAATCTAGAAAGCCACAATGAAGGTACTCAATGACTTGGCAGAAGCTAGAGCAACAAGAGAATAAACCATTAAGGGCACGACAAGAAAGATCATAGACAAACATCAAACGCCTCTGTCCCAATGGGCTTTAGGTAGGCGTCATCATAGGGTCCACAGCCTGTCCGGTCATCGTACAATTAAAGAAGAAAGCATAGTGACGAACTGTAAAATGGTCCACCACCAAGCATGCAGTACGTTGCAAAATGATAGGGTCATAACCTCTTTTGATAAACTTTTTAACAAGTTTAACAAAGATAGTATGAAAGGGATCATGACCAAGAATCTTACGAAGTTTATAAATCACATCACCATAGAAGTCAAGGTGTGATAGTCCTTGTCACAGAATAGTCCTTAAATTACTTTTATATTTGGAAAGAAGATCAGGGTTACGATAATAAAATTTTGCAAAGGTTTTACGAAGTTTATGGTAACGGTAACCCTGATTGAGTAGCTTTTTAGATTTGTTGCTTCCAAGGGATCCAATTTTAAGTATTTATTGACGCAACTTAGTGGTGTGTTGTGCTGCTTACTAAATTGAAAAAAATAATCTTCATTTACAGTGAAAACTTCACTGTATTGTGCAACAAACTAATGTTTAACAAGAGATGGGCTCTACATACAGGTAATGTGCATAAATACATCTGGTGCAAACATGTTTTGTATACATTAATGAAAAAATACTGAAACATCTCTCACAAATGAGAAAACAGTTAGTTCAAAATTGTGTTTTGTGCTGAAATAGTGTTGTGGACTTTAGAGACAATATTTTATGTGGACTTTAGCGGAAAATGTTGGGGACTTTGACGTTCGTTCTTTTTTTGGTGGACTTGAGTGGAAACGTGTGTGGACTATAGCGGAGTTGTGGACTTTAGCGAAAGTGTATGTGGATTTTAGAGAAGCTGTGGTCTTGAGCGAAGATGTGGTCTTTAGCGATGCCACAAAGGTGTTATTAAAGGAAATGTGAATATAATTGAACTGGTCAAGTGCAGTTATGTATTTAAAATGATGTATGCTAGAATATAAGAATATATTTTAGATAGACTGATCAAAGATAATCAACGTTTATGAGATGTCATGTTGTGTGTCTGTCCATAAACAATGTTATATGCTTGGGTGGGCAGGCTAAATCATTAATGGTTGCCTTGCCGCTATTTTAAAAATAACTAGTTGATTGCATTCAGTCCGTCATATTTGCTCATGATTATATTTTGGTGAGATTATATTTTATCTTGTCTTCACTAGCCTAAGGGTCAAGTTAAATGCGAGTCAATGACATTTTAATGAAGTTTGTTTCTGCCGATTTAAAAACAATTATATGCACATTGCACTGCCACGAAACTGGAGGTGGAATTTTGTGTCTGTCTGTCTGCCCTTATGCAAACCAACTTTACACCGTAATCAGTCAGGCTTCTAAAAAGTCACACATGTTTACAGATTAGGTCAATCTGACTGACCTTGACATAATTTTTTCTCTTGTTAATTTACATTAACGGGACACACGGCAATCTTGACTTCATAAACTCGTTAGTTTGCATTTTTTCAATCATTAATATTAATTAAAAGAATAGATAAATATTTTTTTTTTGCGTATTATTAACTGTTGATAATAATGCAGCAATTATATAATTAAACTTTTGGTAGAATAATACGAAAACATGAACAATCATTTGTTTTATTTAAATATATGCAAGCAGGTTTAATTTAGTCTTTTGGCTGTTACTTGTGATACGCAGGCTTCATAACCGCTGCTCCCAACTAAATTCCTTTTTGTTTATTTCGCTCTTCGTACAATTTTATTTTTTATAGCACAGTGGCATTGCTTGTGCAGTGTGGCGGCAGTAAAACGTCTCCCCGCGCTTGCAATTAGGACTGTTATTCATTCGATCTTTGGAGATCGCTGAGCCCGATACTTATATTTAGTGATCGGTGGTACATTTTCAATTTCTTTTGTTTTCTTACTTAATTTTCGATTCGGTAGTTCCACTACTCCGGCCGATAAAAGGCTCTGGGTATTGTTTAACCACTCATAGGATATGTTGTCTGCTTTTTAATTTAGTATTTTGGCTGTTACTTGTGATACGCAGGCTTCATAACCGCTGCTCCCAACTAAATTCCTTTTTGTTAGCTCTACTGATCAGAGATCAGCAGAGCTTATGCCGTGGTGCGGCGTCCGTCGTCCGTCTGTCCGTCGTCCGTCTGTCCGTAAACTTTTTTTTGTAGCGACTACTCCTCTGAAACTACTGAATGGATTTTCATGAAACTTTACAGAAATGTTGCCATGAAGTCTAGTTGATCCAGGCAAAAATTCATGTTGATGTGAAATCCAAGATGGCCGCCAAATCTAAAAATAGGTTTTTAAAAAACAAGTTTGTAGCGACTACTTCTTGAAAACTATAAGTGATATTGATATGGGACTTTTCTAAAATGATCAGCATGACATGACGTAGGTCCTTGTCGAAAATCGTTTTGATTCGACGTTAAACATGGCTGCCAGCGGCCATCTTTGTTTACATAGAGTTATATAATGAAAACTTGTAGCGACTACTCCTCTGAAACTACTTGGCGGATTTTCATGAAACTTTACAGGAATGTTGCTCTTAATGTCTAATTGATCCTAGCAAAATTTCAGATCGACCAGAAATTCAAGATGGCCGCCACAGCTAAAAATAGATTTTTAAAAAAGAAGTTTGTAGCGACTACGCCTTGAAAACTATAAGTGATATTGATATGGGACTTTTTGTAAAATGATCAGCATGACATGATGTTGGTCCTTGTCAAAAATTGTTTTGATTCAACGTTTAACATTGCTGCCAGCGGCCGTCTTTGTTTACATAGAGTTATATAGTAAAAACTTTTAGCGACTACTCCTTTGAAACTACTTGGCGGATTTTCATGAAACTTTACAGGAATGTTGCTCTTAATGTGTAATTGATCCTAGCAAAATTTCAGATCGGCCAGAAATTCAAGATGGCCGCCACAGCTAAAAATAGATTTTTAAAAAAGAAGTTTGTAGCGACTACGTCTTGAAAACTATAAGTGATATTGATATGGGACTTTTTGTAAAATGATCAGCAGGACATGATGGTTATCAGAGTCAAACATTATTTTGATTCGACGTTAAACATGGCTGCCAATGGCCATCTTTGTTTACATAGAGTTATATAATGAAAACTTGTAGCGACTACTCCTCTGAAACTACTTGACGGATTGTCATGAAACTTCACAGGAATGTTGCTCTTGATGTCTAATTGATCCTAGCAAAATGTCAGGTCGGCCGGAAATTCAAGATGGCCGCCACGGCTAAAAGTCATTGACCTCTTGTTATTTCGTATGTGTCGTGCTCGGCCGTTTCCAAAGGTCCATTATCATACAGGATAACTTAAAGTTCTCCGGCCATGTTTTGTTTCATGAACATGTTTATGTTTATTTAAATCGAAATCAATACCCAACAATAGATATTTACAATTCTCACATTGCAATATCTGTGAAAAGCAAGAATAAGATGTTATTTGATGACGTAGAAAACTTTGAACAGGTAAATTAATCCACAGGTAAATGTATTTATCAATTATCTGGCAATAGTTGTGCAGCTATACAATTCAGATTTACCTCATTTCCCCGTGCAGTCACGCAGTGGTAAAAGTAGTATCATCGTCATGCAAATAATACTTATTTTTACATACAACTTAGTAGTGGATTTAAATATATGTTTCTCCCCGGGACTATCAAGAAATGTTCATATGATGTTTTAGAGTTAAATTTTAAATGGATAATATTACAAAAAGGGTGGCCATTCATCTTTAATCGAGGGGCTAATTTAATGATTTATAAATTATTCAAGATTGCCGTTTGTCCCTTTAAAGGTTTACACTGATGTTCGTTGATAAATACAAAGTTGGGCATCTGTTTATTATTAAAAGGCACACGAACCAATCTTGATTATTTAAAACTCACAGCTTTCCGTTATTTTTTTCTAGATAGCTGGCAATTTTTCAATCATTAATATTAATTATAACAATAGTTAAAAGCAATTGCTTGCCATATTACTTACTGTTGATTATATTGCGACGAGTGTGAAGTGGTAGCTATTTAAGAACCACGCGCTCTACTCTATATTGCAAATTGTTCAGTTGATTGCCTAATGCATGAAAAGTTTCCACCGGAAATCATTGCGAAACGTCGGCAATTGACTCCCAAAATGAAAGACGCGAAGCGAGAGGGTCATCGTGCATGGATAAGCTATGACACGCTTTACATCAACGGAAAACCGATCAAAGGCGACTAGGACAACGACCAGGGTGGACTTTAAGTGATTGTCTGGAACTGTAATGGTTTGTCTGAGAGTAAGAGACAGAATGCAGAGTTTGCGAAGAATTTAAAGCAAAACGATATAATAATCGTTTTTGTCTGAAGCATGGACGTGTAAAAACAGTGAAATAGAATGTTCAGGGTAGTGTCGAGGAAAAAGTGGTCAAAGCATGGAAGAATGAAGTGAAAACAATGTAAAGAGGTGTTACCTGGTCAAAATCTAGGAGTGAAGTGACGATTCTTCGAGGGTCCGTGGAAATCGTTGGGAAAACCGGAAGCAGGGTTGTAGCCGGTGCGACAGTTCATTAGCACTTCCGGAAGTCTAGCTGGAGCGAGTAAGACACGGGATCACCACACTCCTCCCACTTCACCAAAACAGAATCGTCACGTTGTTGATTCGTCACCTTGTTGATAGTGATGTGTGCATGATGTAATATGCAGGATTATGTGCTTGCATGGGAGTGGCCCGAACAAGTAATATTGTTATCTTATTGTTTTTTGTATTAACTTAAAACAGTGACTACACTGAAAGGATGTGTGAAATGATAAGGATGAACAAAATCTATTGTTACCTCATATTTACAGAAGTTTGACTATGTGCACTTATATACATGAATATTGGGACATAAACAAATGTCCTTAATACGCTTATATATATTATTTATTGTATACTTTCATATTGTCCCGTTTAGTTTGCATTGAGCTAAGTGTGCAATATCGTAGAATATTGCACACATTGATATTGCACCGGAACTTTTTCTCGTGCTTGCTAAGAGCCGTGAAATAGAAATAAGGAACTACTTTCAAATAAAATAACGGAATCCTTCCTATAGTGTCAACAAAAAAATACGTTTTTTTTTCAACCTTTTATGGCAGAAATTGATAAAATAATTGAAATGGTCACTCACCCACTGTTTTAAAAGTTATCGAATGGTAAACAAACTTTAGAAAATCGCTTGCTATTTTTAATGACGACATCCGACGTCGACGTCGTTTTCGCACAAAATAATCATCCACACAAGATGAAACTGAATGACAAGATAGGAATTCCATCAAAAGCTATAAAAATAACACAAATACCATGAAACGTAATAGTCATACAATTACATTGATCGAAAACAATATGAAATTATACAATAAAAAGGTTATTGAATTTGTATGGCTAAATATTACTTGGAACTCGTTGTTTTGGCGCAGGACGACTTGCAAGCTCGTCGTCTTTTGCCAAAACGACTCGTTCCAAGTAATATTTAGCCATACAAATTCAATAATCTATAATATAATAACAGTAACCCCATATATAGCAAACAGTTTTGCCATATATTTACAATGAAGGGGTACTGAGATATTAAGGGAAATGGTTAAGACGTTACGTTCCTAACTTTTTATAGGTTTTGCAACGTACTGCATGCTTGGTGGTGGACCCTTTTACAGTTCGCCACTATGCTTTCTTCTTTAATTGTACGATGACCGGACAGGCTGTGGACCCTATGATGACGCCTACCTAAAGCACATTGGGACGGTGGCGTTTGATGTTTGTCTATGATCTTTCCTGTCGTGCCCTTAATGGTTTATTCTCTTGTTGCTCTGGCTTCTGCCAAGTCATTGAGTACCTTCATTGTGGCTTTCTAGGCTATTGTTTTTTTTGTATTATATTTACACGAACATATTTGTGTTTTACTTATATTGCCTATTGATGCTGCCTTGTTGGTTAGAGATTAGATCATGGCGGGGATTTCTTTATTTACACTGTCCTGTTTTAATGGGATGACAGTAGGGTAAGTGTGAGGTTTGGTGCACCCTAGAACCGGTTTAAACCCCCAGTGGCCTTTGTTGCCACTGACCGTTCCAAGGCGGTAGCCCTATTGTCAACCCTTTTGTGTTTGTGATGTCGTTTGTATTTTTTATTACTTTTGCCTTCTCAGTTGTCTGTTTGCGTGTTTGTTTTTGTGTTTTGTGGTTGACTGTCGTCCTTGAATGCTGCTTTCCCTGTCCGATATTTTTATATTTCTTAATAGTAATATGTGAAGTAGGTGAAATATAAGCTACAGTGGAATGTAGCCTTCAGCTAGTTCAACGACCGCCTTCCAGAAACATCCACTGCAACCATCATTTAACTATAACAATTATATTATGAGTATAGGTATGACCTGAGTCACTAGGACTTCTAGGACTTCCTTTGCTGCGCAACCATCTCCATACTCCCTACAGTGAAGGACCAGAACTTTGTCGCACTGTTTGACCAAGGGAAATATTTCGCGTAAGAATAACCTTTGGGAAGCTAACTTGTCTTCAAGACACTGTGTCCTGTTCCGTGTGGTGGGGTGGGGATGACGGGATTGAACCCCATTTATTTGGATATACGAAATTGGCTATTGCAATACGCAAGGACGCCTGATTGTTAACCACTGCTGACTCAATAGCACGGAGGGTACGCGGTCCGGATCTGGAAGATGCTTGGGCATTCTGAAGCAGAGCATCTAGATGGAAATGAGTATCCACTATATCTAGGGATATCATAGGATCCAAAGGTAAAGGGACACTCATACCATCAGGTAACATTAGGTCTGAGACCACTCGAAAAACTGGCCAGTGAGTTTGATCCACTGATGTTAGTATTGTGACCAAAATCTTCCAATGAGTTAAAGCAAGTATTCAATTTGGGGGTGCAATTTGGTAGGTCTCAGTATGACTCCCAGAACTACGGACCTCATGCGCTCTCATTACAGAAATCTCCTCCTTAGTGAAAAGAACGGTGTTGGCCTGAAATCCAGTTGGAAAGAGAGACTGGGTTTGGACATATGTAAGTTGGTCCGACAGGTGTTCAACTCCTACAACATGACGCAAGAAATGGATGTCGTTATGCGAGTCATTGAAGTTGGCTCCTTGGGTGTGTGAATCTTCCGTTACATGGTGTTTGAAGGTTTCACGAAGACGTGTTTCAGGTTGTTCACACACCCAGCATGCTGTATGTGGTGCAATATACCAAGGTAAATGCGTGGCCAGCACATGGCGTTTCATATGGTTTGAAACAGCCGGACACAGTAAACAGTTATTCTTGCGAGAGACGAGATATTCCGGACATGCAACTGTCTTTTCAGAGGAGGCTTGGGCCATATTGCTGAAGTTTATTTACATTAATTTCACTGGAATACACTATTAATGTTTCATATATATAGAACAATATCACATTATTGTAATAACTTGAGTGTTTGTATTGTTGTATTGTTGTTGTATTGTTGTTGTTGTTTGTGTTGTTGTAGTTTTTGTCGTTTCTTAATAGACAATTGAAAATACAGGGCACCTACAACAGAACAGAGTGATTTTAGGAGTGCAAGACGGTTAGTTACTCATGATTTGATATACGGTAAATGACCATAACCAGGAGTAATGAGAACATCGATATTAATATTTAAAAGCATGCAAAACCTAAATGTACATGTTCAATCTTATGTCGAAAGCCAGTTCAACGACCGTCTAAACTGACAAAAACTAAACACGTACAGTGATTTATAAGCAATGGCTATCGAATTATAAAAACCGAGTACTAGGCGATCAGCCAGTTCAACGACCGTCTTCAGCGACCTAGCATCGGAATAGAGTTTCTTTAAGAAATTAAATATAATATTAATTTTATCATAACTAACATAAATTTAGTATCCAGTAGTGATAATCAATGTCGAGGCCAGTACAACGACCGTCCAATTCAATGATTACCTATATTTGGAGAGTCGAAACCTTCCACCTCCCAGGTTATACCACCACATGACCCACATGCTTCAACCACCCGCGACACCCGGCGTCACTGTAACCATGGCAATATATACATTTAATTATATATAAAATAATATGACGCGCTACTGGACAAATCATAATCCTGTAGATGATATTGGCGTCTGATCTGTCGCCTTGGTCTGTCGTTGTCCTGCCTGTCCACGTCATTAATGTCTACTGTGTTGGACAAGGGGTTAGGGTCCAAGATGCTTATCCCATTGGGGAAATCCAGAAGTTGGGAATGATTGGAATCCATATAAGGAATGGTAGCATCAGGGTCTACTGGTGAGTCATCATCAGATTCATCTAAGGAGCACTCCAATAATGACAGACTGTGTACATCATCTTCATCATCAGAGTCCTCAGACAAAGAATCCGACAGTGCCAAACCCAGCACAACATTATTTAGCGGTTCTGTATCCTCACTGTGGGCGTTCTGGCTTATCCCAGTCTCCTCCTCCCCATAATGGTTGAAAATAGGCGGTTTCTCCTTCTTCGTAGCCACAACGGAATGGAACCCTTACACACTTTTAAACGGTCATGATGGACGGTATATACCTTATGCCTATCCGAAATATTATAGAGAGGAGTTCTTGCTTCTTCAACTAAGTAGGGTCCAGTATACGGTGGTCGTAACTTGGCACTAGTTCCCACCATAGTTGAAGAGTCGCGCTTGTAGACAACGTCACCAACGCTATACGCATGATCAATTACGCGTAAATCGTAATCGCGTTTCTGGCGTCTTTGGCTTAATCCGAGGTTAATATGAGCCAAATCATGTACTCTATCGAGTTCACGACATAGGTGTTTGACCCTTTCATGATGTTGAAAACGTTCAAGGTTACCAGACAAGCCTAACATTAAATCAAGAGGCTGAACAATTTCACGACCAAGCATGAGCTGGTTTGCAGAGAACCCCGTACTTCTGTTAACCATAGAATGTAAAGCCATGGTCAGCAGTGCGAGGTCTCTGTCCCATTCACGGATCTTGCTGTCAATGGAACAGCGCACCATTTGGAGTATAACGCGATTAAAAGGCTTAATTTCGAAAAGGTCGCAAAAAGTTTGAAATAAATTAGAGTCAATATTACGTCCCTGGTCCGTGTGAATCTCTAGGGGGCAACCGAAAGTGGCAATGAAATGATCTAGAAAATGTTTTTCCACCAGTTCTGCAGTTTGATCAGGAAGTGCTGCTAATTCTACCCATTTGGTGAACTGATCTACCATAATTAAAATATAACGATTTCCTTGAGAGCTAGTATTAAGCGGCCCAATAATGTCAAGGTGAACTCGTTCTAGGGGAAGACCAGCATGGTACACCCCTAAAGCTTCTCTTGGGTTGATTGATGCTTTCTTCTGCTATTCCGTACCAATAGAACGATAGCTTTAACCTCTCAAGTGTTTTAACTTCTCCCAAGTGACCTGCTGACTTAACATTGTGACAACAATGGAGTATTTCATCCTTCAACCGTAGAGGGACCAATAAAGTTTGGTTTCTGTTCTCCATGTCATTCCAGATATAAAACAATACATCTTTCTAAAAATGTAGATGATCTCTGGTTAACCAAAGGTTTTGACCGCCGCACTTTGAAGTTTGAGTTCTGCAGAACTGGGAGCATAGCTCGAGTTTAACCAGTTTATAATGATGCCCAAATCTGGGTCTTGCTCTTGAAATGTACTTATTTCATTGTTCGTTAAAGGTTCCATCCATTTCGGTGGGTCCGAAGTTGGGGTATCGGTTATGGGTGTAATTTGAACAAAAATGCATTATCAGAAATGGATGAAACTGACTTGATTGCAAGAGGGACCACATCGTCCACATCCTCAATAAAGCGGGCCCACTGAGTATGTGCACGAGCGCAGTAGTTGCAATCCTCACTGTAACATGGTAAGGAACTCAACTCAGCTCCAGCATTGTAACAATCACAAGGCGGGTCAAGGAATCCGCATTTTGATGGTCTTTACCGGGTCTATGCATAATGGTCATGTCAAACTGGGCCAGTTCCTCTAACCAACGAGCTAATTGACCTTCAATATGTTTGAATCTGGTTAGCCACACTAAACTATTGTGAACAGTTCGTAAAATGAATTTTCGGCCTTGTAGATAGTGTCTAAAATTACGACAAAATTTGACAACAACAAGTAGTTCTTTTCTAGTTGTGCAGTAATTGCGCTGTGTTTTTAAAAGAGTTTGGCTTGCAAAAGCTATTGGTTTTACTGAACAGTTTTGAACTTGGTAAAGCGCGGCTCCTATTTGGAGCTCTGATGCATACGTATCCAGTATAAATATGTCGTCTGGCGAAACAGAAGGAAATGATAATTCTGGTGCCGTAGTAGTGGCTAGTTTAAGATTTTCGAACGCAGACTGATGACAAGGATCCCATGGTATTTTGCCTTTTATACTAGATATATCGTATAAATAAGAGGCGATTGATGCATAGTTCTGGACTTGTTGTCTATGATATAATAATTGATAATCCTAAAAATCTCTGTAGCTCTTTTTGAGTGGTAGGAACCTGCCAGTTGACAACAGCTTCACGTTCTGTGGGGGAAATAGTCACTCCCTGTTCGCTAACTAGTTTTACATTTTTTGGGTTTGAGTTTTAAGTTAAACTGTCTGAACCTTATGAAAACTATTCTTAGGTTCGCAATGGCATCGCGAAATTTTTCCCAAGTACAATAACATCATCTAGATAGGCGAGAACTTCTTTCCAATTTAGGCCTTTTAGGACCAAATGCATTGCACGCATGAAGGTATGCAGGGGCAGAGTCCGAAGCCCATACGCGTATGCTCAAATAAACCATAACGAGTTACAAAAGCAGTTTTTCTCATACTGTCCGTATCTAACTCGATTGGGTAGTAACCACTAGCCATATCAAGAGTTGAAAAATAGGCAGTTCCATGCATAGAATCTAAACAGTCCTCTATATTGGGTAAGGGGAAACAATATTTCCTAGTTTTAGAATTCAAGGCACGATAATCAATGCACCATCCTACAGAACCGTCTTTCTTGCGAACAAGAACCGGTGCCGATGACCATTCAGAGTTCGAAGGTCGAATGACTCCAGCGTTCAGTAACTTATCTAGATGTTGTTTTTCTTGGTCCTGAAAGGACAGTGGAGTTCTGCGAATTCTTTCCTTTACTGGTGTTTCTCCACTAGTGTCTATTATATGCTTATAATCAGGCAGGCATACAGCCTATATCAAGATCATCTTTCGCAAAAATGTCCAGAAATTCTGCAAGTAACTTCCTAAATTCCAACTGTTGGTCAGAATCAATATCATCACAACTGGTGTCAAACATAGACTCCAAATGTGTCGGTAAAACAATAGGGTCCTCTATTGGAGAAGGGTCCGCCGAAATATTACATACTACAACTGGAGCAATATCTGACTCCCGAACTCTAATACACGTTTTTGCGGTGGAATTCTTCCCTAATGTTATGAATATGTCTGTGTCATTAATAATTTTAATATTGAAATGGCTATCGCCTGAGGGCCAAAGTTTCTTGAAGGGGATGGCGATGTTGGTCGATTGCCAAAACCGCCAAAGTTTCTGGATGGCGACCATGAACGGTCCCCATAATTAGTAGAGTAGGGGTTCCCATTGACTGGGGCTCTATATGGGGATGGAGACCTAGAAGTGGGGTATGGGGGGGGGGGGGGGGGGGGGGTTTGGGAAGGTATTAGCAGCTTGAGAATAAACAACATTGGTTAGTTTCTCTAGTTGGGAACTAAGCTTGTCTACAGTCTCCGCGGTGTAGTCCCGTTTTGTGCCCGGCGCAAATGACACATGAGAAGGTCACTGGGACCCAAAAATGGCTTGGGACGTGGCATTTACGCTTCTTATTTTTTCCAGCGCTTCGTAAATGGACTTGGGCTCGGAGTCCATGGCTATGCATGCCGACTCCTTATCACGACAGCAAGCTAAAATGCTTCGTTAGCTATGAGATTTATGGTGCCGGCGTCGGTGTCTCCATAATCGTCTATTGCCATGAAGTGACAGCGTTGTGAGAAATCGGACAATTGTTCGGTTTCTAGTTGTTTAATTCCCTTAATGACCTACGGGCTGAACGCGAGTCTTGGCGTCTAGAGAATCTTAACCGGAGTTGCTGTAGCAACCGGCCAAGAGCTTCTCGGTCTGATTCAGCAGTGCAGTCTCTGCTAAATACCCGTTGACCAAATTCCAGTGCACTATCTTCAAGAAAATCAAATAGTTTAAATAGTGTCTTATTTGAGGACCATTGGCGCCTATTGGCTATGCTTTCAAAATGGTAGACAAAACTTTCCCAAGTTTGACCAGTGTCACTGCCTGGAAACGGCTTCATGTGAAATTTGGGACTGGGGCTCCGGGGTCGTGAAAGATCAGATTGATATGTCAAGTCTCGCCGACTACGGCGATTAGATGGTTGAAATGTGGAGCCATAAGTCTGTTCATAACCAGGTTGGATTGGTATTACCACTAGGGTAAGTTGGCTGCGGTACACTAAATTGTGAAGACTGTAGCGGTGGAAAACCCGGTGGGTGTGATGTTGGATATGTAGAAGTGTTAAACGGGGGGGGGGGGGGGGGGGGGGGGGGGGGGGGGGGGGGGCTGCACTGTGTAAGGTGCAGAACTGCCTAACTGTGTGGGTTGTTCAGGGTACTGAGCGATTTGTGTATACATGCAATTAATGAATTTAGTGACCATGCACCGTTATTGTTCACTCTTGCTGGCAAAATGCACGACGGGAATGATAAACATTCACACAAAACTGAGTCTATAAAATGGGACGAATTGCATAGGGAACAGTTGCGACGGGGTATTATTGGTAAATTGCCATGTTTTAATGCAATGTTCGATAATTTTAATTCAGATAACACGAATAGTGTAGATAATCTTGTATCGCAATTTACGTGTACAATGCGTGAAGTCGCTGACGCACTTTTTATGAAGCACATCAAAATCACTTCGTCGGGATTTCAAATTAAAACAGTCACACGAAAAAATGGTTGGATAAAGAATGCTACCAGTCTAAACAACTTTATAAAAATTCATTGAATGAGTTTAACAGATTGAAGTCAGATGAAAATAGAACATGCTAATCTAAAACAAGTTTATAAGAGATTAATTAAAAAGAAACGACGCGCATTTAAATTTAAGCAGGCGAAAGAGTTTGAAAATATGCGACATTCAAAGCCTGGAGAATTTTGGAGACGTTTTCGAAACGAAAAATCGTAAATGACAGAATATCTGTAGATGATTTTGAGAACTAGTTTTCAAATTTATTTAAAGATGTAAAAACAACTATTTCAGAATCAGAGAACTTTAATTTTACTTAATGAATATTTTATTGCTAGTTGTGAAATATTATCGGGTCATATTGTTGATATTTTTAATATTATTTTCGATACAGGTTGCTTTCCGGAACGCTGGTCTAAGGGTTTTATGATTCCTCTACATAAAAAGGCAATATTAACTCTGTTAACAACTACAGGGGAATTACATTAATTAATTGTATGAGCAAAATATTTAGAAGCATCTTGAATACGCGGATTTATAAATGGTGCAAAAATAATAATATCATATCTGATGCGCAATTCGGGTTTAAAAAAGGGAGGTCAACAACAGATGCAATATTTATTTTACATAGCATTATAAACAAAATTCTAAACGACAAAAAATACTTTATTGCGCATTTATAGATTTGAAAAAATCATTTGATTCTGTCTACAGAAACGCGTTGTGGTTAAAACTATATAAATGTGGTGTCAACGGGAAAATGCTTAGGATAATTAGATCCATGTATGATACAGTTAAAGCATGTGTTAAGTCTTGTGGATCTTACTCCGAATTCTTTGATATTTCTATCGGTCTAAAGCAAGGTGATATTGTCTCACCGTAGAACAGTTCTTATTAAACAGAATAGATGGTGGTTTATCTCTTAATGATATCACTTTAATACTGTTGCTTTTTGCAGATGATATGGCTGTACTGGGATCAAGCCCAGATGACCTTCAGAAAAGTCTTAATAGACTCTATGAAGACTGTGAATCCTTGGGTCTTGGAGTTAATACTGTAAAAACAAAAATAGTTGTATTCCATAAAAGGGGTAGAATTAAAGAATGTGAAAGGTGGTATTATAGTGGAAGTTTATTTGATGTCGTCGATGATTTTAATTATTTAGGTGTGGTTCTTAATTATACTGGCTCCTTTTCGTTAAACCAACAATGTCTTTGTGGAAAAGCCTTAAAAGCAATGAATATTCTCTTGGTTGATATACGAAAATATGAATTGAAACCAAAATTATCTCTTCAACTGTTCGATGCTTTTGTGGCATCAATATTAAATTATGGAAGTGAAATATGGGGGATTACAAAATCAAAAGATAGTGAGAGAATACAGTTAAAACTTTGTAAAATTATTTTAGGTGTTAAACTTACCACAAGTAATGCTGGTATTTACGGAGAGCTCTCTCGTTATCACTTGTACATTAATAGATATATAAAAATGATCAAATATTGGTATAAACTATTGTCTACAGAGAACATTATACTAAAAGCAATATATAAGGATTATGTATAAAGTTGTTTTACGCAACTTCTGTTTAAATCGCCTGTCATGAAATTAAATAGTGCGAGTAGCATAATCTATAAATAGAATTTGTACAGGTAGTGACCAATCAAATACCATGACCAGGTTTGTAAATAACATATGGATGCATTTCATTTGTGTATTTTGGTTTGGTTTCTTTAAAAACAACATTGACAGGATTATTTGAGATTTTAATTGATACGCGGCACCAACAAGCTAAGGGTATCAAGGTAGCATATTGCAAGCTTTTATTGTAAAATTGATTTATACTGTTGAGTTCTAATTCCTGTTGGATTCACTTTGAAGTTCTCTATTAAAACCGCTTTATTTATGCAATTTAGTTTTGAAGCCAGTTGTTTGTTTCTAACGAGGTACTGCAAGACATCAATCTCATTAAAATCAGACCCTTTATCTCGCTACGATACTCTACGCTACAAGAGAATGGGGAGAATTTCTATGTTGTTTGTCAAACGATGAGGCCCGTCCCATAAAGAGTGTGTAATAATGTAGTAAAATTATAACCGTTTTGCATTTTATGTGCACTTGTATATATGTTAAAACAACTATGAATAGATGAATAGATGAATTTTCTTAAAAGACCCGTGTTAACAATTAATAGTTTTTGTATTTTTAGCACAATATACTCTATTATCAGTTACTTTTCTGCCATGTTTTAATAAATCTCAAATGCAAGAAACTCATCGGGACTTCAAATTCAAAAATCGTTGTCATCATCTGTCAGTGTTTTTGATCACCTGAGCCGAAAGCTCAATGTAATGTTTTGGAATCACTCTTCGTCCGTCGTCCGTCCGTTGTCTGTCCATCGTCCGTCGTCGTCGTTATCTTTTGCTTCGGACGACTTTTTGTCAGAAACCGCTTGTCGGAATTCAACCAAGTCTTATATGAATTCATTAAACTGGATTTTATAGTTGCACCAACAGCTAAGGTCATTTGGCGACATTCCAGCTTTTTATTGGTGGAGGAAGACCCCAGGTGCAAACTCGGGCATTTTTTCGTGCACCGGCGCGCACCTGAGTAGAACCACCGACGTTCTGCAAGCAAGCTGGATAGCTTGATACTCACATACTAAACAGTCCTGGCCCCATGGGGAATCGAGCACCACAGCGGTGAGGGACATGTGATTTCAAGTCTGAGACCACTCGACCACGGACGACCCGAAGTTTATGTGAAGCATCATTATATGTTTGTTCGAATGGTGCACCTGAGGTCATAAATGCCCCCGCAATGAGGCTAATCAGTTTCATTTAACAAATCTTAAAACATCTTCTGCAAAAATACAAGATATAGAGCTGTGATATTTTGCATGTAACATCGTCTTATGGTCCTCTAACTAGTTTGTTCTAATGGTGACCCTGAGGTCAAATTTGGACCCGCCCCAGTGTCCTAATCATTCACACGAACTTTAATCAAGCATACTTTTTGAGTTATGCTCCGGACAAAAAGTGTGACGCACGGACGCACACACGGACGGACGGAAAAAGGGGCGACTATATGCTCCACCATAATAAACAATCTAGTGTTTTAGTTACAATATATTTTATATCAAAAACTAAGGTAACAGTAAAAAGCATGCTATTCATGATTTTTCAACGACTACATTCAGTTGGGAAATGTGTCTTTAAATCTAATGATGAATAACGGTGAAAACTGTAACCCGCCCCACCCTACAATATCCGGTAAACGTGTTAAAATACGCGTTCCGGATTTTTAGGGGGGCCCCACCCCACTCCCTCACACACACTCTAAAATCCTGGATCCGCCCATGTAATATCACTAATTACACACACACGATGACTTCGTGCGTTGTTTTGGCCATTTACTAAATAAATTGGACCACATGTGCAATTCTCGTGCTTTTCATGCTCTAAATATAGACCTGTCGCCGATCTATCCATTTAATTTTTTAACCTTCCTGTTGATTGTGTAATGGTTTAAGGACACATTTCCCAACGCTACTTGGTCATTGAAAAAACATGTTTACGGCCAGCACGCTTCACGGCTGATCAACTCAGGTATATAAATTGAGGCCCGCTGTTAGTTTTTTTATTTGTATAGCATTGCTATATAGAGAGTAAGAATAGCTCAACAACACTTTGTAATTTGCTTTAATGAAGAAATATATGTTCATAATTTAGCTTTTGAATACAAACCTTATCTGATATTTCTTAATTGGTTTTAGACCAAAAATCAGAGCACAACAAAATAAATATACAACATTCTTTAATGTGTTGTTATGTGTACTGGTCATAAATGCTTTATTGGGTGGGCCTCATAATCTGAAGAAAAATTGAATATCACACTTTGCTCATGAAATTGTATGGCTAACAGTGATTTACAGTTACCTATAGAAATTCTCTCTCCCCCCACCCCCTCCCCCCCCCCACCCCGCCCCACCACTCCACACCCCCCAAATACAATAGGCCCGAAATATACTGAAAGGAAAAAGAAACGCAGGGTGCGTATTTCCGCTACATATTGTATGTTTAATATGCTACTGCTAATCGAATGGTACAGGGCGACATTAGGCCTGTCCTTTTAGAAAGAAGGTTTAAACAGCACTGAACAACACACCAATGGTTACCCCTTCAAAGTTTCAGTATCGTCAGAATGCGCATTTGGCTCAAGCAGGTGAGCAAACTTTTAAATGTTGCAGTCACTTAACATTAAATACAGTACTGAACTGGCTCAATTTTTCAAAGAGAAACATCAGCATTTATGAATTTCTTGTTACAACGTGTACTGTGATTAAAACGTCTACAACATCCCAGTTGTGTCCTTTCTCTAACTAACTGCACTTTTTTTTTTTACAAAACATCTTGGGATTTCCTTCGAATATATATGGAATTAAGTGTGCAGTATATACAATATATAGCGGAAATACGCACCCTGCGTTTCTTTTTCCTTTCAGTATATACACTTCTCAAAACTGCTAACTACACCGCTCACGTTTTGTGTTATATATATCGATGGGTTGAATGTTTTTCAATAAAATAAAAAGGAAATACCAATTCAATCATTTTTACATCATTTCATTTTATTTTTTTCATGGGCAATGCTAGAACTAAACCACAATAAGCAATTACAAACGACCCATGTAAACACTAAAGTCACACTTTTCCCATATCTACATGTAGATATGGGAAAAGTGTGACTTTAGTGTTTACATGGGTCGTTTGTAATTGCTTACATGTAGATATGGGAAAAGTGTGACTTTAGTGTTTACATGGGTCGTTTGTAATTGCTTATTGTGGTTTAGTTCTAGATATGGGAAAGTGTGACTTTAGTGTTTACATGGGTCGTTTGTAATTGCTTATTGTGGTTTAGTTCTAGCATTGCCCATGAAAAAAATAAAATGAAATGATGTAAAAATGATTGAATTGGTATTTCCTTTTTATTTTATTGAAAAACATTCAACCCATCGATATATATAACCCAAAACGTGAGCGGTGTAGTTAGCAGTTTTGAGAAGTGTATGTCCGTAATGACTTATTTCCCAACGCTAAATGGTCGATGAAAAATCATGGAAATGTTATTTACTGCTCATGATACATGACCGATTATAAACTGAGGGCTGATTATAGCTTTTCTTTGTCTAGCATTGTTACATTGAATGCTATTTAGAATATCACTAGTTATACAGATTTCCAGCAGGGTGTTTGGCAATATTCCAACCTGTTTGATTTCATTTTACCCTCGGCCAAGTAATATTCTAAATAACATTCCTACAATAAATATATATCACCATTTCCGAGTGATTTCCGAGCGATATTGATAGATATAACTACAAGTATCGTGATTATAGTAAACAAACGTTATTTCCTTAAATTGTATTACAATGTAAAATGTTCTGCAATTCGGGCCGGGCGTTCTTCGGTTAAAGGAACGATTGACGAACCATGCCTATATCGAATCAAAGAAGCGTTCTGAAAGTCTTATTAAACGGTATATCCATTTCCTTGTGCCAGTTGTCAATCATTTATCCATTTAATTATAACTTATTGTCAGTATACTCTGACTTCAACAATAGGGCGGTGATATATATGTACTGGCGTCATGTTAATTGTCAGTATACTCCGACATCAACAATAGGGCGGAGATATCTATGTACTGGCGTCATGTTAATTGTCAGTATACTCCGACATCAACAATATGGCGGAGAAATCTAAGTACTGGCGTCATGTTAATTGTTAATATACTCCGACATCAGCAATAGGGTTGAGATATCTAAGTACAGGCGTCATGTTAATTGTCAATATACTCAGACATCAGCAGTAGGGTGGAGATATCTAAATACTGGCGTCATTTTGTATTGTCAATATACTCCAACATCAACAACAGGGCAGGGCTATCTAAATACAGGCGTCATGTTAATTGTCAATTTTTCTCCGACATCAACAAAGGGCGGAGATATCTAATTACTGGCGTCATATTAATTGTCATTATACTCCGACATCAGCAATAGGGCGGAGACATCTAAATACTGGCGTCATGTTAATTGTCAATATACTCCGACATCAGCATCAGGGCGGAGATATATAAGTACTGGCGTCATGTTAATTGTCAGTATACTCCGACATCAGCAATAGGGCGGAGATATCTAATTACTGGCGTCATGTTAATTGTCAACATACTCCAACATCAACAATAGGGCAGAGATATCTAAGTACTGGCGTCATATTAATTGTCAGAATACTCCGACATCAGCAATAAGGCGGAGATATCTAATTACTGGCGTCATGTTAATTGTTAATATACTCCAATATCAACAATAGGGCAGAGATATCTAAGTACTGGCGTCATGTTAATTGTCAATATACTCCGATATCAACAACAGGGCGGAGATATCTAAATACTGGCGTCATGTTAATTGTCAATATACTCCGACATCAACAATAGAGTCGAGATATCTAAGTACTGGCGTCATGTTAATTGTCAATATACTCCGACATCAACAATAGGGCGGAGATATCTAAGTACAGGCGTCATGTTAATTGTCAATATACTCAGACATCAACAATAGGGCGGATATATCTAAATACTGGTGTCATGTTAATTGTCAGTATACTACGACATCAGCAATAGGGCGGATATATCTAAATACTGGTGTCATGTTAATTGTCAATATACTCCGACATCAGCAATAGGGCGGAGATATCTAAGTACTGGCGTCATGTTAAGTGTCAATATACTCCAACATCAGCAATAGGGCGGATATACCTAAGTACTGGCGACACGTTAATTGTCAATATACTCCAACAACAGCAATAAGGCGGAGATATCTAAGTACTGGCGTCATGTTAATTGTCAATATACTCTGACAACAACAACAGGCCGGAGATTTCTAAGAACTGGTCTCATGTTAATTGTTAATGAGCTAATCAGTCATGTAGCAGATTAGCAGTAAATAAGAAAGCGCTTAGACTCGGAACTGCGTCGAAATCGGAACCCTGAGAAACCAGAAACAATGCGATTGAAACCATACAAATTTACAGTCAGCTAGCCGAATGAGATGCATATAACATACGACAGGTATAACAGATTAAAATCTGTCTCGATATACAAACGAAAATAAACAAGAGGAATATATTTACTAATAACTTAATGAATGTGTCTAACTAAAGGTCTCACAACACTATTATCTCCCTTGAATACTCGTGCCCTCTACAGATGAAAAAAGGTGTAACACGCCCATTGATTTTTGCATTGAGTTGTGTGTGAATTAAAACTTAAATGCCACGTTGTCAATCATATCTAGGCCCAAAATAAAAATGAATAAAAACTTACATTCTCATGACAAATGACACAGATGCTGCCAAAAAATCCACAGAAAAATAGGGGTCATGTATCTTCTAAGAAAGAACTTGTCTCGTGAGTGAATGCTCCCTTTAAAAACATAAACACTGAGATGCCAAAATATTGTATTCATACACTCATTTCCATATAAGCAAAAAAAATTCAAAAAATCACAATTTTAACATTGAAAAATGTAATAGATCAACAATGTGATATAAACCAAAACTGGCACTTTAAATCAGTGAAAATGCCTTTTTTTTTTACAAAAAGAAATGAGAATTATTTACTGACCGCCATTATGCGACTACCCAAGGCGGACACTTCCTGCGATGCAATGAGTGTGCTACACCTTTACAGGATACATTGATTTATCTTTATCAGGTTCTAAACATGCAGCATTTTTGGAAGAGGTCACACAAAAATGCATGTTGATATACGGTGTCTAGCTAATTCTACCTCATTCTACACATCATGGGTCTAATCACCTATTAAATTTTAGACCAAAATAAAGTCACGCAAACATGAAATTATAAAAAGTTCAGTCTGGTAAAATATTTGTTAATTGTGTTTTAAATTGCAGATATTGGATCAATGAAGAATTTAAGCACAAATACATGTTATACATTTTGTTTATCTCTATGCCACGAACAAAAACATTCCAATGGGACCCTATGGAAAATTAATTGTAGTGTGAGACGTTAAGGGTTTTCCAAAACCAAATGTTTCTTGGCAAAACGGAATGATAACAAACAACACAAAACGTTTTGCAAAATCTAGTCTACATATATGGGATATATATTACCCTTTAAAATATTGAATTCTTTTACCCCCTTTGGCAGTTCGTTTCACATCAAGTTAAATAGTAAAAACAGCTTAAAGGGACACACTGCATTCTGGATTTATTTTATCTATTATTAAAAGGTGTGTGTGTGTGTGTGTGTGTGTGTGTGCGCGTGCGTGTGTGCGTGCGTGTGTGTGTGTTCGTGTGTGTGTATGTGGTTCTAAGGATTATAGTCGCTCCACCTTTTATGCAGGACGTCCTAACGGTATATCAATCGTTCAATCCCCGTGTGGTTGCCGGGGTAGAATACAACCACTGCAAACACACCGTCACATGCAGAGGGGTAGGACCCCGCCCCCCCCCCCCCATTCATATTCATTTTGTCATTTTTTGTTCATGCTCATTAAAGGTCTTCATCATGACCCCTGCATTGTTGCAGGTGCCATCTCGCTCACATCACTAAGAGCAGTGGCAGAAAAACAATAAACGTGGCTCCAGCGTAAATGGAGTTTTTACGATAGAATGTGCAGCAACTCTGCAGTTCAGGGTGAGAAGGTTCTAGGCCCATTTTCCATATTTTATCTCGATGTACATGGAAGAATAGCCTGGCATGTTCATGCCTGTTAGGCGCCATATAACCTGTAATGTGTTGGTGCGCCTTAAAACCCCAATTCAATTCAATTCAATCGTTCAATCGTTAAAAATATCACCTCGAATTAGTAAACCAATTACTGTTTTACTTTAACCCAATATGAATATAAATTAATAAACGTTTGAGTTTTCTTCGATATTCTACCATAGTTTTAAACATATTCATGATGCGATAGTATCAAAAGTAAGTAATGCAAAACAATTTGCGTTTATACTATTCTTATTCTTAATATTAATGATTAAAACCCAAGTTATGCAGAAAAAACAAACGGGACGCAGTGAGTTTTTAAAAAATATCAAGTTTGCCTAACTCTAAGCCTGTAAGCATATGATATAGCATCTTACGATTCAAGTCTTACTATTGAAATGCGTTTTATATCTGTTATAACCTATATATTCTATTATTATATATCATTTTATATACGTAGTTTTTATTGGCTGAAAAGCAGTCAGTGGCACGTGAAAGTCATTAGTACTAACTACTGACTTGAAAACATGTTCAAACGTGACCAATCCGGTTTAGTATATTCCAGATCATTCAAGCGCTTTATTACCAATGTCAACTATTTACCATAAGCGCTCAATGACATAGAATAAAAATTACTTATATTGACCCTCAGCAGTGAACTATTGACCTCGACTGTGTCTCGGTCAATAGTTCACAGCTTCAGGTCAATAGTCATTCCCTTGGATGAATTGTTTTAACCATTGACAGAAACAGAAGTAGATAGTTGTATACTACTATTTTGCTGTAGGAAAGTCAATGAACGAGAGAGTCGAAATTCTGCTGATATAATAATTCCTTTGTATCTTCATATCACGTATTGTCCAACAACAGTAAGTTATTTATTGGAAAAACATAATAATACGTTATCAATGTCTAAATGGTGGAATTACAAAACATTAATAATACAATTACATAATTGCTAATATAATATGCATTCCATAGCGGTTACCATGGCAACCCGGACAATATAAACGTCTAAGTAATATCTTATCCAATAAACGCTAATGTATCTGTACTTAAGCTAATACCCCTCAGGTGTTCACTTCCTTTGTGACATAATAAAGACTGCATAATATTGTATTAAAATATAATTGTTAAACATATAGACAGCATATTATCAAACATACTAATCTTACACAAATAACAGCTGACTTCAAATGTTAGTCTTCAACAAACAACATTCAACAATTTCGCAAAATATAATGCAAAATTAAACATTTTACCGGAGATCTCCATAAAAATAAAATCATGAAATACTACACTATAACATATCTATAACCATTCGCAACATCTCTACTGCTTCGCAGCATTAGTCGAGTGTAATACGTAGGTTTCCATATTGGTTACGTCATCGCGCCTTAGATTCTCGCCAAAACCGCCAAAACAAATTTGCATTCAAAATTAATGTTATCATCAAAATATTGCAATGTTATTTAGCCGATTGCTCCATCAATAGTTTATTTACATGGAAGTAGTGGTAAAACTTTCATCTGCATTGTAAAAAACAAACACTCAACGCAAATCATACATCAAAACGTGTGGCTAGCTGCCATATTGTTTACATAGCAACAGTGCACCATTGTGTGTGCCGTTGCTTTCCGGCTAACAGAATGTCAAGATCTTGAACATACCGAAGCGCCTGGATACACACGAGGCGGGATCCGGAAGAATGACGGGATTGGCCGAGCGTTCACGATTGATCTATAACAAGACGGATATGCATGGTATTCTGGTGTATGTATATAATGTTTCAACTACATCTATTTATGGTATGTCGAAAGGCTGGGACGAAAATGACATCATATAGAGCCCTGCGGAGGGTAAATGGTCTTTAAAGGGTAGCTGTGAGACAAAGTACAGACAGTTGTTTACCGACTATGCTTTTAAAAGTATATAAGGGAGGTAACTTTTATGTAACTTAAATGCCTTGTCATTGTTGGATATTGGATTTCTTATCGTACCACGTCGAGTTGCTTTGCTTGTTAATGTGAAGTGATAAATACGTATGGTTTAATCCGAGTTGAGAGCATCGATTATCCTTTTTGGGCGTGGTGCCGCAGTGAATGACAGTTTCGACTCTGAATCCGAAGATCACGGATTCGAGCCTTACAGGCGTCACTGGGTTACTTCGGTATGTCCTTCCCATAGCCTCGTCCGGACGGGTACGCAAACCGGGCTGTCCCGTCTATTCTCCGAGTACGTTAAATAATCATATTAATCTATTCGATAGTAAGAGTAGAACACGATTTGTTTATTCATATGTATCAGTCTCCTCGTACTGGTGCGGCACTAAATAACCTAAACAATGTGTTAAACATTTAATTGTAACTGATGGGTTGCGATTCGAACCGCGTTCGGAAGGTTTCGTGTACGATCTTTATGTTGTCACACATCGGTTGCTGTGTGCATTATCTAAATGTTGCTTTTAATGGGCAAAGACAAATAACTGTTAGAACTCTCTCTCTCTCTTTCTCTCTCTCTCTCTCTCTCTCTCTCTCTCTCTCTCTCTCTCTCTCATGGAATATACAGAATAGGTCACGATTCTAAGGAATAAAGATGTAAATTAGATTCGCGAATTTCTCCGGAATGTGCGTGTTTTCTATCAAATTGCCGGACCTCATCCGTGGTCATTACCGGTGGCGGGGTGCTTGGTGGAAATATGTGGGGTGTTCGTTTTAATGAATGTAAACGTGCAGATTTGGTTAAGCGTAGCTAACACATACTGTTACCGTTAACATTCTTCCAAACAAGACGTTTCAGTCATCATTTAGTGGATTTAGGACGGCGGGGAGTCCGATCTAAGAATAAGGCACTTGTGAAAAGTGTATAAATGATCAAGATCTGAGAAGATTTGTCACAACGGACCTTGTAATTCTCCTTAAAGAAGATATACAAGTTGAACAGAAAATGTAGCATTCAAGGACCATGGAGGGTCAACCAAAACGCGCATCGAAACATAAAACAATTACAAGGATAAATGAAAGGCAAGTTATGTGACATCACAAACATAAAATGGTTGACAATAGGGCTACCGCCTTGGAACTGTCAGTAGCAAAAAGGCCGCTGGGCATTGAAACCAAGTTCTAGGGCGCACCAGACTTCACGTTGACCCTATTGTCATCCTTATACAACGGTACAATGTACATAAACACATCCTCATCGGTCTATATATCCTCTAAAAATACTAGGCAGCATGAAATAAGCAATATAAGTATAACACAATGATGATCATGTATATATGAATACTTGGCAGAAGTCAGAGCAACATTAGAATAAATCAGTAAACTTTAGGAAACTTTCGACTGATGATCAATACATGCATTCATCAAACTACATAAACAACTTCCGATAAAATCCCAAAGGAGTTTGTGCCAACATATTTTAGACAACATAATCAGGCGTTATTTCCGTTTGGGAGAATACTTATACATTCATTACTATACCGTGAGCGAAGAAACATAGGTTACATCACTGTACAAAAGAACAAACATCATATAAAAATCCACAGGCGCTTGTGTATAACCATAATATATATATGTGTTGCAGCTATCCTTTCTAGGAAGCATACGCTTGATTTCTGTGTATCTCGTCATAGCTAGGCGCCCTGTCGTAATTCGTCCGAAGCTTGTCTGTCCTTGGTAGTTCACAAATATTTCTCCCTATATATAATTCTGCTTTGTGAACGTGAATCTCTTATGAGATCCGAAATTTCGAAAGTTGCCGTAGTGAGTTCAAATTATCTCAAATTATCAAATTATCAAATTATCTCCGTTTAATATATTTACTGAATTCACAGTATCCGCAAGATCCAGTACCTTTCATTGTCACTGTCTCAGAAAAGCTGTGTGTGGTTGAATGCTTAAATGTGGCCCACTCATATGAGCTATAATTGTATGTATATATGCGTCTATATGTTAATTGTGCCTCCAGACGAGTGGGTTATGTTGTAGAGATACAGTTCATCAGCGTGTGTTGCAACTATTCTTTTTAGGAAGTGAATGCATACGCTTGATTTTCTGTGTATCTCGTCAAAGCTAGGCGCCCTGTCGTAATTCGTCCGAAGGTTGTCTGTCATTGGTAGTTCACAAATATTTCTCCCTATATATATATATTTTATTCTGATTTGCCGAATGTTCAAAGTGTTAGAGATTCGCCTTTGTCTGAAGTGTACTGCCAAATATATTTATAACTTTATATTGCGTGTCTAATGTCTAACATAAATATATTTATAACTTCATATTGCGTGTCTAATGTCTAATATAAATATATTTATAACTTCATATTGCGTGTCTAATGTCTAATATAAATATATTTATAACTTCATATTGCGTGTCTAATATAAATATATTTATAACTTCATATTGCGTGTCTAATGCCTAATATAAATATATTCATAACTTCATATTGCGTGTCTAATGTCTAATATAAATATATTTATAACTTCATATTGCGTGTCTAATGTCTAATATATCGCTTACTTCATGCGAATACTTTAGCAATACACATGATAACTAATTTATAAATAACATCTTATATCCAAACCTTCTAAATGACCAGGACTATGCATCATACAATCCAAGTGTTGCTAATAAATGTTAAATATCTGTATAACTTAATTTACCTTACATTATAGTGTGTGTTTTTTTTGTGTTTTTTTGTCATTTAGCGTTTTCTGTTTGTTTCTATTTTACATCGATGGTGACCAGGTTAACATTTGCGACCAATTGTTTTTTTTTCTTCACATTTGTGTGTTGTTTTACATTTAGTTTTTATTTTATGTTAATTTACCACAGTTTTTACATATACGGTACTTTTTACATTTGAGGTTCTTACAAAAATTGTAAATCACCATCGTTCATCATTATATGTTATTGTTTCTTTATATGATTGAAACCGAGTTATCGATATACCAACTTAATTATCGAGTCCGGTAAGGCTGAGATCCTTTGAGCAAGACTTCGGAAAAGAAAAAAATCTGTTCTGTAAGGAGCAAAATCTCTCACGCCCACTAGCACCGGCTTAAGCGGTATTCTACTTTAAAGCCACAACGATTGGGCTTGATAATAAGTTATCATCCGAAAAGAGTGACAATAACATTCAAGATAAAAAGGATACCAGTCTTAAATATACACATAACCAGCAAGAAAATTGTGATGCAAAGCATGAATTATCGCGGTATAGGGTTAGAGTCCTATGTTTGTTTTAGCATCATTGAAATGCTAGTTGGTTCAATTGCTCCAATGAAATAAAACGCAGATTGCCGAAATTCTTCTCTAAACTGGACTTTGCGTTCAAACGCTATTTAATCCTAGTTCTTTATTATTATACAGCGTGAACAATCGAATTTTAACTTATATTTCATCACGTTTTTGTTTTTTTACATTTCTTAAAATCTGGAATTTAGCTGCCGAGATAATAAAAAAAAATATGTGGGGGAGGAAGGGGATTCGAGCACGTACCTATTGTAGAACAGTGGATGACGCTCTATCTGCGCAAACCATGTCGTTGCACCAGGAATGACGTATGCCAAGTCTCCATACACGTTTTTAAAACACATGTCAGTCAAAAGATCTAGTGTTTTCCAAAACACTGGAGATTAAATATAATATAAATAATGTCCACTCCATACCACTCCGTTGAATCACGTCACTTTCTATTCATTACGTGGTCCCGCCTTAGTTCCATTAAACGATGGGAAAGCTTATACTAGCACGATTTTATAACGGATATTTCGACAATAAAACACGTTTAAACACATTGTTTACTGAAAAAATGCGATAACCTGTTTAAAATTACCTATTATATGTTTTAATTTTATAATCTGCAGACTTTTTAAGCCAAAATTAAGGTTTTTATTTCATACCCCAGCCAACCTCGTTTTCGCTTCTTGGAGATGTTGGATGCCCGGGCGTATGAAAGTTAATACTCGAACCACGTAATGAAGATGAGTCTTTTTTACATATTGTTTAGTAAACATACATACTTATACTTTTCGAAAATTGTCACTATAGGATCATTGCATAAGAGTTAACATTGACGTATGATTGCTTCCGAATTTTAAATTCAAAGGATTAAGTATTTTTTTCCTAAACCAATTTCGGCTTGTCTTGCCTACCGCTGCTTTCTAGCATTACAATGTATTATGTTGTACAATTAGAAATTAATTGTTTAACAATGTTATTTAAAATTTAACGTAAAGAAAAAATAACCGAACATATTGATGATATACCTGTAATATAGTGTTAACAAACACTTAATACAGTGATATATACTTAACGCCATTAAAAGTGCAAGTTTTTTTTGTGTTTATTTTATTTTGTGTTTATTGTTTATCAAAATGTCTCCAAGATTGATTGCAGTGTTATGTACATGTTAGAAATTATCCACATTCCCTATAAATCTGGTGACCGATCAAATTCATGTATTGAAAGAAGTAAAATTGGAATTATGCGAAATCCATGCTTTCTTCATAACTTGCGCTTTTAATGGCGTTAAGTATATTTGCATTTTGTTATGCGTACTTGTGTAAATACTCTTTTACTTATTGTATAATATATGTATACCATTTATTTATTTTGGATGACCTTGACCCAAATCTACCTAAAAAGAGGTTATTAAAGTTCTTCTGTATAGAAAGTTTCATCCAGATAACCCAACATATTTTTATATAATTGATAACGAAAATAAAAAGCTGAAGAAAAAGAAATACCCGCGAAAACGGGGTGATTTGATTTGCTAGAAATGGCAGATAGAGTATGGTCTCATCGAGTAGGTTGATTTAAACATCGACATCGACGAGATGAGCTCACACTCTATTTGTTTTGTATCATGTCCATTTCAGCTGTCTGTCTTACTATATCTTCCGATAACTGGTAGTTAGAGTACACCATTTATTCTGACAGGTGTTATTTTCAATTAAACGGTTTACACATATGCAAATACAAAGGGAATTTCAGTGACAATGCTACACGAAATAAAAAAGACTTATGAACCTCTCGGGAACAGACTCAATAAAACTCAATAAAACCAAGTCTGCTACTTTTATGTCTTGTTTGTGTTTGTTGCTTCCAATGGATCCCCTTTGCAGTATTTATTAGTAACTATAAAGAGGTTTCAAAAAACAATAATTTCATTTCTGTACCCAGTATTAATTTTTAATAAAAAATATGGTGGATATATCGGAGGTGATTGTAATCACTGGTAAAATAACAACAGGTTATTTGAACAAACAAAACTACATATACTGAAAGGAAAAAGAAACGCGACACGGGATTTCCGCTATATATTGTATATACTGCACACGTAACTCCATATATATTCAAAGGAAATCCCAAGATGTTTTGCTATAAAAAGGTTTTAGTTAGTTAGAGAACGGACACAACTGTGATGTTGTAGACGTTTTATTCTCCCATTTCTGCTCATGTGAGATAGGCATTTTCCTCATGTGAGATAACTCTATCTCACATGACATGTGACTTATGACGTCATGACGTTACGTCGACGTCGTCTTATTCTGGCGTTAAATCAGCAAAGTCATTGATTTTATGCCGGTAATAAACACATAGGCCTAATGGGAGAAAAATAATCCATCATGAGTGATCCATGTGAGATAGGGAAATCTCACCCTCGGGATCAGAATTGCAACCAGGCACTCGGCAGAGCCTCGTCCCTGGTTACAATTCTGACCCTCGGGTGAGATTTCCCTATCTCACATGGATACTCATGATGGATTCTTATAATCACAGTACACGTTGTAACAAAACATGCAGAAATGTTGAAGTTCCTCTTTGAAAAATTGAGCCAGTTCAGTACTGTATTTAACGTTTTAGAGTTTGCAAAAGTTTGCATCCTAAGTTTGCGCCTAACGCGTACTCTGTCAATAATGAAACTTTGCAGGAATACTATTTGCTGTGTTACGTGTTGTTTTAGTCTTTTTTTCCGAAAGGAAAGATCTGACGTAGCCATGTACCATTCGATTAACAGCAGCATATTGTACATTCCCGTGTCGCGTTTCTTTTTCCTTTCAGTATATATACGGACCCTTAACTTACGTTTCTTTTTTCCTTAAGTATAGGATACCATGTTATAACATTCTAATATAAATCCGAAACCACGTCTGCCTTTGTCAATGTTTAACCGCTATGTTTTGACAATAAAACACAAGTCAGATACCTTTATTTATAAAAAACATTTTTATGAATAAAATCGATGATACCATTATAGCAGACTTAACGCTGCTAAGTAAATGCTGAAAAGTGAAATTATTTCATTGTTAGGGTCATGAGCTCCGAAAAGCTTGATCGTATTTACTCTATTTTATCAGTTAATATCGAGACAGATATAGAGCAATTTAATTGTCGCATACTTTGATCGAAACATTTTAGAAACTCTATTCAGCGTATTGTATGGATGTTTACTGTTCACTTATCTCTAAATTAATTCCCTCACTTTTCATTTGCAATACATCGGAGACTTAACATTATTTCATTTATCGAATACCGACGTGTGGCTGTTTCAAAATCTATGTAAACATTACCTCCCGTGCCTGATTAATGGATACAGCAATGATACAAAATGGCACTTCGTGAGTTCCATTTCGGATCCTCCGCGTTGTGCGATTATACGCGCGATCTGTAGGTATGAAACCACCAATTATTTCCCTTATTGCCACCAATGTTAAAAGGTCATATATTAATGATTTGCTGCAATTTCAACTCAAGTTTGGCTAATGCAGCAGTGTAATTTTCACATAGAAACATACTTTTTTTTCACTTCAACAATCACCAAAAGTGGAGTCACACGACATGTAAGAAAGTTCTTGTTTGTTTACTAAATAGGTCAAGGGTACAGCTGTTTTTATTGATAGTTGCTCGCAAAGTGCATTATTCGAAAATTGGAAAATGTTCATGAATTATCCAGTAAAACCTATTAATACGCTTCTTATACATACAACAACAAAATCGAATAGTAATGGGCAGTTTTCTCCTACTTATAATGCCCATTTCCATCAAAAAAGGAGGAATTAGTTTTTAGTAAAGGAACTACATTCGACTACACCTCGGAGGTTTATATGCAACTGGTGGTGGTAAACCTGATTACTTAAATACTGCAAATGTGTATCAGGCAGATTTTGCGAAATGACCGTTGAATACTCCGGTAAATATTTACAGAGACCTGGCAGGCGAGTCATTTTTAAACAATTTATAATATTAGTGATTACCAATCCCAACCTGTTTGATCTTCGACATATGCTACCTATCAATGTTTTCACCCCATACATGCGATAAATTGACTTTAAAACTATATGTACTTTTATCAAAATTGTTGGAGAGTGTTTGAGTAATAAGTGAATACAGAATGTTATCGGTGGAAACTATATATTAAAAGTGTTTTGATTGTGTTTAAAGTGGTTGTCGGAATGACGACAGTTTTTATCAGAAGTGCCTTAATAAACTGTCGTCCCGTTAAATATTACAAACACCCACAATACAGTCATAGCGATGTCCAATATGTTTGCTTCAGTTTCATAACCTGTTGTGGATTTTATAGCAAAAACCTGAGGCTGTGATATTGGATTTTCCCGCCATAAAACGTCGTCTGCATCAAGCGGGAATGGAAGCGTCTTATCTGTGGATTATTCTATAAAAGAGCTGTCGTCTGCTGATGATGCCATCGTATCTTACAGACACCGGTGACATGAGCATATTTTTTTTGCCGCAAATAACAAACTCTGTATAATTCGAATGGACACTGTAGTTGTTGTTTTTGTGGAATATATGTATTTCGTATAATAAAAGACAGATATGTATAGGAGAAAAAAAATTATTGCTTACCTGACGACCTACTTTATTGCTAGTGCATTTGGCGAAAGTGATGTTTGCGACATTCGATGCACGTGTCAAGTGACGAAAATGGATACAAAAGTCACATGCGCAGGTAGAAATGTTACTGAGGTACCCGATGGACTTCCGGTCAACACAACCAAACTGTAAGTGTTTTTTTTAATTTAATACTGAAGGTGTTTTCCAGAAAATACTTACTGATACAAGGGCTTACGAAATTATCCAATTTACGCTTCTTTTTTTTTCTGCAGGGTTTTGAGTTTCATTCCATTCTTTGTTTCTTTTAAAACTGAATGAATCTTTCAACTTGTTTTCAAAATATACGTTTATTCTGATTACTGTTTTGTCGGTATATTGGTTATTTATAAGCTAAAGCTAACACCATTAATAAATAATGCGTGCAAAATGGTTCGTTAATACATTACTTGTACTGTAATTAGGTCAGCTGCGTGCTTTATTTAAAGTGGCAAACGGCAATCTTGAAATGTTTATCAAGTATTGAAATTAGCATCTCGATTTAAACCTACTTGCATATAAATAAACAAAATGTTTTCATTTTTTTCGTCTTATTCTACCATATGTTTAAATATATTATAGATGCAATATTATCAAGTTCATAATATGCAAAAAAACAAAACAATTTGCTTTATAATATTTTTATAATTAATATTTATGATTGCAACAAATGCAAGTTATGTAGAAAAACTAACGGGACGCCGTGAGTTTTTAAAACAAACCCCCCAAAACATCAAGATTGCCGTATGTCCCTTTAACACATAGAAGACCATATTGAAACAGCGACGCCAGAGGAATATGGGGTGACATCTGACATGCCACCGGTAGAGATCATGTAATTAAACCGACATTAAATTAACTGTTTTATCAGCTATCATGCTGATTAAGACAACCGAATGTCACGTATTTACTACACGTATACGTAAAACAAATTACGTCCCTGGTATGAAATTGCAACACATACATAATAACAAATAACGTCTCTCGAAATAACGAATTATGTCTTTGGAATCACATTGCAACGAATACGTAATCATATTAAAATTACGTCTTCGGAATGACATTGCAACACATACATTATAACATATGACGTCTCTCGTAATAACGAATTATGTCTTCGGAATCACATTGCAACGAATATGCAATCATATTAAAATTACGTCTTCGGAATGACATTGCAACACATCATAACATATGACGTCTCTCGTAATAACGAATTTGTCTTCGAAATCACACTGCAACGAATACGTAATCATATTAAAATTACGTATTCGGAATGACATTGCAACACATCATAACATATGACGTCTCTCGTAATAACGAATTAGTCTTCGGAATCACACTGCAACGACTACGCATCATATTATAATTACGTCTTCGGAATAATATTGCAATACATACATTATAACATATGACGTCTCTCGTAATAACGAATTACGTCTCTGGTATCACATTGCAACAAATACGTTATAACAAATTACGTCTCTGGAATGACATTGTATCCATACGTAATAACAAATTACGTCTCTGGAATGGCATTGTAACACATACGTAATAACAAATTACGTCTCTGGAATGACATTGTAACACATACGTAAATAACAAATTACGTCTCTGGAATGACATTGTAACACATACGTAATAACAAATTACGTCTCTGGAATGGCATTGTACACATACGTAATTATTACGAATTACGTGTCTGATTGCAATTATCGTCGGTCATTTGTTCACTGATGAAAGTGTACTGTTAACCCTTAACCCGCTAAGCACGACATTAATAACCTCTCCGTCCCATTGTAAACCCAGATCAGCCTGCGAGTAATTCTGCTCTTTGTCACATAAATGGAAGGGGTCTTAATTCAAAGAAAGAACAGTCCTTTATATAATATGTTAGGGATTATATATAATTGTCAAGACGTCCCTATTATACCGAATGCTTACGATGTATTTAATTGGCACTTGGTAGACAATATCAAGCAGAATATCAGTTGTTTTTTCTGATATTATTTGTCTTTAGAAAACAGTTACGTACTTTTATTTTAATTACTTGTTTAGTGTTGTTTTTTATTTTTTATTAAATATTTAAATGGGTATGCGAGTTTTTTAAAGTCATTTTTAGTAATTCTCAGAAGCATAGTTTAAACATATTTTAAAGAGACCACACATCAAAATATTATATACGATACATACACTAAATGTAACGTATAATTAAATATATTAATGATCAAAATGGATAAAAATGATAGCCGATCAGCTGTTATGGCCAAAACTAAATGTTTTACACCACATTGAGAAATAATAATAATACATACAACAAAATTATTAATAAAATAATAATAATCAATAATACTAAAACAGACTTAATTGAAAGAGAGAACCCATGTGAACCAATGCAGTCTTCCACGAGGCCCTCGACACTATATGTACACACGAATTTGGATATACTTTAAAGTCACTAAATGGAAGGATTAGCAATTAGAGATTCAAGACTTACTAAATAAAAGTAGTCCGATCAACTATCCATACAATGTTTTGAAATGAACTGATTTTGACATTTTATGTGGCAAAGAACACACTTTACTCGAATAATACAAAATATTTCCTGAGATTTTCACTTTTCGGTCTTAGGAGATAGTTTTAGATTTGAAGATGATCTTAATTTGTGGGTGTCTCTTAGATACGCGGGATCCTGATTATGTATACATGTTTGTAAACATAAGAATTGCTTTAACACTTTCGGGAAACGTCATTCTACTGAGTCCATTCCAAAAGCTAAAATAGGAATAAGTTTCGATTTGTATCAATAATTCCGGTTTGATTAATGTGAATTCCAGGCTTAAACTCTGTTTGATCTTACGTATCCCAGGATCATACCTTAGTTTGGTCTGTGTGTATTCCAGGATCATTTGTTTGTTTGCTATTGTGTGTATTCCTAAAGCATAGCTTGGTTGGTCATTGCGTGTATCCCAGGATCATAAGCTTTTGTTTGGTCTGTATGTATTCCTGCGATCATCGTTTGTCTGGTCTGTGTGAATTCCTAACGAATAGCTTCGTTTGGTATGTGTGTATCCCAGCATCCTACGTTTGTTTGGTATGTGTGTATACCCAAGTATAGCTTGGTTTGGTCTGTGTGTATCCAATAGTATACCTTTGTTTGTCTGGTGTATCCCAGGATATACGTTTTTTTGGTCTGTGTGTATTCAATAAAGAATAGTTTGGTTGTTCTGTGTGTATTACCAGTAATATTCCTTTGTTTGTCCCTGTGTGTATCCAAGATCATACCTTTATTTGGTATGTGTATATTCCCTAGATCATACCTATGTTTGGTCCGTTTGTATTCCCAAGAGCATAGCATGATTTGTCTGTTTATCTCCATAATCTTACCTTGGTTTGGTCGGTTTGTGTCCCCAGTTCAAACCTTTGTTTGATCTATGTGTTTTCCAATATCATATAATTGCTTGGGTATGTGTATATTCCAAGATCATACCTTTGTTTGGTCTGTGTGTATTCCAAGGTCATACCTTTGTTTAGGTCTGTGTGTATTCAAAGGTCATATCTTTAGTTTGTCTGTGTGTATCCCAAGATCATACCTTTGTTTGGTCTGTGTGTATCCAAAGATCATACCCTTTATTTCGGTATGTGTGTATACCAGATCTTACCTTGTTTGGTCTGTGTGTTTCCCAAGATCATACCTTTGTTTGTATGTGTGTATTCCGAGGTCATACCATTGTTTGGTCCTGTGTGTATTCCTGAGATCATACCTTTGTATGGTCTGCTGTGTATCCAAGTCCCTACCATGTTTGTCCTGTGTGTATTACGAGATCATACCTTGGTTTAGTCTGTGTGTTTTCCAAGAGCATACCTTTGTTTGGTCTGTGTTTATTCCGAGATCATACTTTTGTTTGGTCTGTGTGAATCCCCAGATCATACTTTTATTTGGTCTGTGTGTATCCCAGGATAATAACTTGTTTGGTCTCTGTGTATTCCAAGATCAACTTTTGTTTGGTCTCTAGTGTATCCCAAGATCACACCTTTGTTTGGTCTGTGTGAATCCCAGGCTCATAACTTTTGAATATTTTATATTTTCGAATTATCATGGTATAATATCATGGTATTCGCATAACTGTATGGTTTTATCCACTGTTATAGGTGTTCATTGATTCATCATGATCCGAATAAATGCATAAATCTTGTTCAAAATTATCTTAACTGGTCTGTAAATACTTGAGATTAAGCGTTATCGATACTTAAAATAATATAAGCCCATCAAAACATCCGAATTTTTGAACAAAGCATTATAATACTAGTGCAAGATGGAATACGTGTAAACACGCTCGACCGTTGTCGTCTTATCTGATTTGAGATGATAATTGATATTGAAGATTTTTTTTAATTTTCCCATTTTCGCTACCATTTATTTAAAAGTGATGGATTTATAATACAGTTTTATACACCTTAAGACGCTTGATTAATATGAGCTTTTATTACATTTCTTTGGGTAATGATTGGATTTTCCACAGTGGAAAGAATATTCATAATAGCTATATACTAATAACTAACTCCGAACACAAAATAACTAACTGGTGACGTTGAGTTATGACGTCAATACAGTGTTGCTGACGTCGACATATCCGTCGATAACGTTCAAATAAGCGAATTGTAGCATGGTCGGTGGACATTTCCTTTGATGAATGCAGAGCATTAAAATCGTTTAATTTAGGATAACTAAAGGGGCGTGGCTATCCGTACTACAACTACCGGATATTGTGAAATTGGAATTTAGAGTACGGTCACTATGACGTCCATGTGTTCCTAAGTCTACCATGCTACAAAAAAGGTCTGGTCTCAGCGAGTGGCTTATTTAATCTCGGTGTTCAATAAGCCAACTCGCTGAGGACCAGACTCTATCTATTACTAATATAGGTTAATAGTAGGCAACATTGATTTAAAATGAATAAATAGATTAATTTAACTGCTGGGTTCGATTATAGAAATCCTTCACTCGATGGTAGCGTGTTTTGTTTTTCACATCACTTACATACGCTCGTTGAAAAGATCACACGACTATCAATCTCGTGAAGTCTTCCTAATAATCGATCCCAGCAGTGGTTAAATAATCTCTATAATACTTAATAGTCAGAGGTCGTGATTAACAATGGCATACATGGTAGTTGTGTTACTACAAACGGGACTGCTTGTGCATTCTTACGTTATTTAAATATCTTTTGGAGCTAGATCTATATGTCATTTTATGTGTATGATATGTGAATATATTGAAATCATCGTCTCTTATAATTCTGTAAGAATGATCTTGTATTTGGTTAATGTATGTATGCATGATGTATATGTAGTTGTATGTTTACAGTGAGACGTAAATACTTTTTTATATTATATATAAGCTTGCTTACTACACGTTATCAACAAGACGGCGAGTCTATTCACTAAGATATAGGAGTTTTTGAAATGCAATCTTTTTAGTCAAATGTTTGATGTAATACAAGACCAAGCCTGCTACATACTAAATATCTATATACAGACTGTAAGCCATGGTAGAGAAATAAAGTTCCAAGAAATCGCAAATCTTTCTTTTTATGACATTCTAGCATAATAAAATTACGTCCAGAATTAATGGGACTTAAATACAATATAATATAACGTTCATAATGTGATTGTATCCAAATGTTATTATTCAATAATTAAATAGTCTCTCATGTAGATCATCTATAAATCTGTTTTGGATATTCTTCTTGTCAATTGCAAATTGTAGTATGGTCCGGTGACATTTCCTTGGATGAATGCAGAGCATTACCCGTTTAATTAGTTAACTAAAGGGAGCGTGGCTAACCGTACTACAACCAGAGTACGGTCACTATGACGTCACAGTTTTACAAAGTACACCATGCTACAAAAATATAGTGCAATCTCAGCTCGTTGGTTATTTAAATAAGGCAACACGCTGAGACCATAGACTCTATCTATTACTTAGTTGATATAAAATCCTCAATATTACGCTATCTATTTGCTATTTTCATTATAACTAAATTGATTAACGACTTTCAGTATGCTCGAACTGTAACAATTGATCTAAGATATACATATTTTTGTCATACAGTACTAAACACCTAAAATAAAAAATCTTTTAGTACCCACACATAAGATGAAGTAAACATGATAATAATTAGGTTAGGTCTTATTAGAATCGTGTAGACATGAGTCTAAAATCAACATGAGCATGTTCTCCTAGACTGGCTTTTCGTCCCAGTGATTATTTTGTTTTTTTAATATTTTGCTAATTAGAATCAAAATAAAATATTAAAATCCCCAAACATTTCTGAATAGCTCTCAACCACCTGATTTTGAGCCAATAAATTCAAAGGGGACTTAATGCAGACTATTTGATTTGATGATGGCTTGAGTTGTCTCAAATTGTATTAAACATTAACAAACATAAGGACTATAAGCAGACTATGTTCTCCTAGCTTGCAGTGATTCATTATTGTGAATATAGAGCGCATTATGTCTCCTTTTGCTATCAAGTTTTCAGGCGAGGCTTCTTTTTATCATGAGATTTCACTGTTTCTGTATGGTTTTAGGTCAGACTATATAGACAATCATTTTCATGATACGTACATTATAGCTTAAGCTCCTGTACTGAGTTCCCTAATAAAAGAAGACTTGTATTTTTGCTTACTTGTTTTGAAAGACCTATCTTAGTTTATCAAAAAAACATATCACAAACCATACACTGAGTATGTTTTGAAAAAGCTGTTTGGGTCGGATGGTGCTGACCCACCTACTTGCACTGTAGAAACATGAGAAAAATGTAAATAAACTTCTTTTTTTGATTTTGCAACAAATTATGAATATATTGCACAAATGTATTGATTTAACCTTTATATGTACTCTCAAAAGTTGAATTTTAATTTTTTAGCAAGATGTTTTTGTTTGTTACCTTGTCAACCAATCAAACTAAGAGATTCTGTGTAATATGCTCCGATTTACCCTGGAACTTTTTCACTGCCCGCTGATTGGTGGTAATTGGTGGTCTGATCTTTTACTAGTTTTTATCTATTTAACAGGATGTTAAGCTTGGAAGTGGACACTGCATGATAAAAGCAAAAAAGTAATTAGGTCGCCTCTTTATCAGGCATATTAATTATTCGTTGTTTGTTGTGTTGTTTGTAAACAAATTGTAAACCCTTCACATGTTCTTAAATAATGTGTCACTGTGGATAATGGCAGACATATCGAAGCGGGCGAGCAACAACACA
>JAWPHD010016629.1:0-48791 GCA_037043455.1 Cyrtodaria siliqua
GATAACTTAGATTTTTACGCGATCTGATAGTACATATGATTATTATTCATAATAGTAATACGTATAGAATATGTACAATATTATCTGGCTTGTTGTTATGATTGTTAATATGACTATTGTTATAATTATTGCAGCAAACCTGTATCAAGACACAACGTTAATCGCTTCTCAAGTGAGCCCAGAAGTTGCATGTACAAGCCATGACAAGCCAACAATGCGTTCCACCGTAAGTTTTTCATATGTATACGTACTTTCAACAGATATGCACAAGTCAGAAATGAAACGGGCACTCTATGGCACGCAGAATGACACTTGTTGACATTTCATTGCCAAGGGACGTAATACGTGTACGGGAAAATAGGACAAACAGAGATAACTTAGATTTTTACGCGATCTGACAGTACATATGATTATTATTCATAATAGCAATACGTAAAGAATATGTACAATATTATCTGGCTAGTTGTTATGATTGTTAATATGACTATTGTTATAATTATTGCAGCAAATCTGTATCAAGACACAACGTTAATCGCTTCTCAAGTGAGCCCAGAAGTTGCATGTACAAGCCATGACAAGCCAACAATGCGTTCCACCGTAAGTTTTTCATATGTATACGTACTTTCAACAGATATGCACAAGTCAGAAATGAAACGGGCACTCTATGGCACGCAGAATGATACTTGTTGACATTTCATTGCCAAGGGACGTAATACGTGTACGGGAAAATAGGACAAACAGAGATAACTTAGATTTTGACGCGATCTGATAGTACATATGATTATTATTCATAATAGTAATACGTATAGAATATGTACAATATTATCTGGCTTGTTGTTATGATTGTTAATATGACTATTGTTATAATTATTGCAGCAAACCTGTATCAAGACACAACGTTAATCGCTTTTCAAGTGAGCCCAGAAGTTGCATGTACAAGCCATGACAAGCCAACAATGCGTTCCACCGTAAGTTTTTCATATGTATACGCACTTTCAACAGATATGCACACATCAGAAATGAAACGTGCACTCTATGGCACGCAGAATGATACTTGTTGACATTTCATTGCCAAGGGACGTAATACGTGTACGGGAAAATAGGACAAACAGAGATAACTTAGATTTTGACGCGATCTGATAGTACATATGATTATTATTCATAATAGTAATACGTAAAGAATATGTACAATATTATCTGGCTTGTTGTTATGATTGTTAATATGACTATTGTTATAATTATTGCAGCAAACCTGTATCAAGACACAACGTTAATCGCTTCTCAAGTGAGCCCAGAAGTTGCATGTACAAGCCATGACAAGCCAACAATGCGTTCCACCGTAAGTTTTTCATATGTATACGTACTTTCAACAGATATGCACAAGTCAGAAATGAAACGGGCACTCTATGGCACGCAGAATGATACTTGTTGACATTTCATTGCCAAGGGACGTAATACGTGTACGGGAAAATAGGACAAACAGAGATAACTTAGATTTTTACGCGATCTGATAGTACATATGATTCTTATTCATAATAGTAATACGTAAAGAATATGTACAATATTATCTGGCTAGTTGTTATGATTGTTAATATGACTATTGTTATAATTATTGCAGCAAACCTGTATCAAGACACAACGTTAATCGCTTCTCAAGTGAGCCCAGAAGTTGCATGTACAAGCCATGACAAGCCAACAATGCGTTCCACCGTAAGTTTTTCATATGTATACGTACTTTCAACAGATATGCACAAGTCAGAAATGAAACGGGCACTCTATGGCACGCAGAATGATACTTGTTGACATTTCATTGCCAAGGGACGTAATACGTGTACGGGAAAATAGGACAAACAGAGATAACTTAGATTTTTACGCGATCTGATAGTACATATGATTATTATTCATAATAGTAATATGTATAGAATATGTACAATATTATCTGGCTTGTTGTTATGATTGTTAATATGACTATTGTTATAATTATTGCAGCAAACCTGTATCAAGACACAACGTTAATCGCTTTTCAAGTGAGCCCAGAAGTTGCATGTACAAGCCATGACAAGCCAACAATGCGTTCCACCGTAAGTTTTTCATATGTATACGCACTTTCAACAGATATGCACACATCAGAAATGAAACGTGCACTCTATGGCACGCAGAATGATACTTGTTGACATTTCATTGCCAAGGGACGTAATACGTGTACGGGAAAATAGGACAAACAGAGATAACTTAGATTTTGACGCGATCTGATAGTACATATGATTATTATTCATAATAGTAATACGTAAAGAATATGTACAATATTATCTGGCTTGTTGTTATGATTGTTAATATGACTATTGTTATAATTATTGCAGCAAACCTGTATCAAGACACAACGTTAATCGCTTCTCAAGTGAGCCCAGAAGTTGCATGTACAAGCCATGACAAGCCAACAATGCGTTCCACCGTAAGTTTTTCATATGTATACGTACTTTCAACAGATATGCACAAGTCAGAAATGAAACGGGCACTCTATGGCACGCAGAATGATACTTGTTGACATTTCATTGCCAAGGGACGTAATACGTGTACGGGAAAATAGGACAAACAGAGATAACTTAGATTTTTACGCGATCTGATAGTACATATGATTCTTATTCATAATAGTAATACGTAAAGAATATGTACAATATTATCTGGCTAGTTGTTATGATTGTTAATATGACTATTGTTATAATTATTGCAGCAAACCTGTATCAAGACACAACGTTAATCGCTTCTCAAGTGAGCCCAGAAGTTGCATGTACAAGCCATGACAAGCCAACAATGCGTTCCACCGTAAGTTTTTCATATGTATACGTACTTTCAACAGATATGCACAAGTCAGAAATGAAACGGGCACTCTATGGCACGCAGAATGATACTTGTTGACATTTCATTGCCAAGGGACGTAATACGTGTACGGGAAAATAGGACAAACAGAGATAACTTAGATTTTTACGCGATCTGATAGTACATATGATTATTATTCATAATAGTAATACGTATAGAATATGTACAATATTATCTGGCTTGTTGTTATGATTGTTAATATGACTATTGTTATAATTATTGCAGCAAACCTGTATCAAGACACAACGTTAATCGCTTCTCAAGTGAGCCCAGAAGTTGCATGTACAAGCCATGACAAGCCAACAATGCGTTCCACCGTAAGTTTTTCATATGTATACGTACTTTCAACAGATATGCACAAGTCAGAAATGAAACGGGCACTCTATGGCACGCAGAATGACACTTGTTGACATTTCATTGCCAAGGGACGTAATACGTGTACGGGAAAATAGGACAAACAGAGATAACTTAGATTTTTACGCGATCTGACAGTACATATGATTATTATTCATAATAGCAATACGTAAAGAATATGTACAATATTATCTGGCTAGTTGTTATGATTGTTAATATGACTATTGTTATAATTATTGCAGCAAACCTGTATCAAGACACAACGTTAATCGCTTCTCAAGTGAGCCCAGAAGTTGCATGTACAAGCCATGACAAGCCAACAATGCGTTCCACCGTAAGTTTTTCATATGTATACGTACTTTCAACAGATATGCACAAGTCAGAAATGAAACGGGCACTCTATGGCACGCAGAATGATACTTGTTGACATTTCATTGCCAAGGGACGTAATACGTGTACGGGAAAATAGGACAAACAGAGATAACTTAGATTTTTACGCGATCTGATAGTACATATGATTAATATTCATAATAGTAATACGTATAGAATATGTACAATATTATCTGGCTTGTTGTTATGATTGTTAATATGACTATTGTTATAATTATTGCAGCAAACCTGTATCAAGACACAACGTTAATCGCTTTTCAAGTGAGCCCAGAAGTTGCATGTACAAGCCATGACAAGCCAACAATGCGTTCCACCGTAAGTTTTTCATATGTATACGCACTTTCAACAGATATGCACACATCAGAAATGAAACGTGCACTCTATGGCACGCAGAATGATACTTGTTGACATTTCATTGCCAAGGGACGTAATACGTGTACGGGAAAATAGGACAAACAGAGATAACTTAGATTTTTACGCGATCTGATAGTACATATGATTATTATTCATAATAGTAATACGTAAAGAATATGTACAATATTATCTGGCTTGTTGTTATGATTGTTAATATGACTATTGTTATAATTATTGCAGCAAACCTGTATCAAGACACAACGTTAATCGCTTCTCAAGTGAGCCCAGAAGTTGCATGTACAAGCCATGACAAGCCAACAATGCGTTCCACCGTAAGTTTTTCATATGTATACGTACTTTCAACAGATATGCACAAGTCAGAAATGAAACGGGCACTCTATGGCACGCAGAATGATACTTGTTGACATTTCATTGCCAAGGGACGTAATACGTGTACGGGAAAATAGGACAAACAGAGATAACTTAGATTTTTACGCGATCTGATAGTACATATGATTATTATTCATAATAGTAATACGTAAAGAATATGTACAATATTATCTGGCTAGTTGTTATGATTGTTAATATGACTATTGTTATAATTATTGCAGCAAACCTGTATCAAGACACAACGTTAATCGCTTCTCAAGTGAGCCCAGAAGTTGCATGTACAAGCCATGACAAGCCAACAATGCGTTCCACCGTAAGTTTTTCATATGTATACGTACTTTCAACAGATATGCACAAGTCAGAAATGAAACGGGCACTCTATGGCACGCAGAATGATACTTGTTGACATTTCATTGCCAAGGGACGTAATACGTGTACGGGAAAATAGGACAAACAGAGATAACTTAGTTTTTTACGCGATCTGATAGTACATATGATTATTATTCATAATAGTAATACGTATAGAATATGTACAATATTATCTGGCTTGTTGTTATGATTGTTAATATGACTATTGTTATAATTATTGCAGCAAACCTGTATCAAGACACAACGTTAATCGCTTCTCAAGTGAGCCCAGAAGTTGCATGTACAAGCCATGACAAGCCAACATTGAGTTCCACCGTAAGTTTATCATATGTATACGTACTTTCAACAGATATGCACAAGTCAGAAATGAAACGGGCACTCTATGGCACGCAGAATGATACTTGTTGACATTTCATTGCCAAGGGACGGAATACGTGTACGGGAAAATAGGACAAACAGAGATAACTTAGATTTTTACGCGATCTGATAGTACATATGATTATTATTCATAATAGTAATACGTATAGAATATGTACAATATTATCTGGCTTGTTGTTATGATTGTTAATATGACTATTGTTATAAGAATTGCAGCAAACCTGTATCAAGACACAACGTTAATCGCTTCTCAAGTGAGCCCAGAAGTTGCATGTACAAGCCATGACAAGCCAACAATGCGTTCCACCGTAAGTTTTTCATATGTATACGTACTTTCAACAGATATGCACAAGTCAGAAATGAAACGGGCACTCTATGGCACGCAGAATGATACTTGTTGACATTTCATTGCCAAGGGACGTAATACGTGTACGGGAAAATAGGACAAACAGAGATAACTTAGATTTTTACGCGATCTGATAGTACATATGATTATTATTCATAATAGTAATACGTATAGAATATGTACAATATTATCTGGCTTGTTGTTATGATTGTTAATATGACTATTGTTATAATTATTGCAGCAAACCTGTATCAAGACACAACGTTAATCGCTTCTCAAGTGAGCCCAGAAGTTGCATGTACAAGCCATGACAAGCCAACAATGCGTTCCACCGTAAGTTTTTCATATGTATACGTACTTTCAACAGATATGCACAAGTCAGAAATGAAACGGGCACTCTATGGCACGCAGAATGATACTTGTTGACATTTCATTGCCAAGGGACGTAATACGTGTACGGGTAAATAGGACAAACAGAGATAACTTAGATTTTTACGCGATCTGATAGTACATATGATTATTATTCATAATAGTAATACGTATAGAATATGTACAATATTATCTGGCTTGTTGTTATGATTGTTAATATGACTATTGTTATAATTATTGCAGCAAACCTGTATCAAGACACAACGTTAATCGCTTCTCAAGTGAGCCCAGAAGTTGCATGTACAAGCCATGACAAGCCAACAATGCGTTCCACCGTAAGTTTTTCATATGTATACGTACTTTCAACAGATATGCACAAGTCAGAAATGAAACGGGCACTCTATGGCACGCAGAATGACACTTGTTGACATTTCATTGCCAAGGGACGTAATACGTGTACGGGAAAATAGGACAAACAGAGATAACTTAGATTTTTACGCGATCTGACAGTACATATGATTATTATTCATAATAGCAATACGTAAAGAATATGTACAATATTATCTGGCTAGTTGTTATGATTGTTAATATGACTATTGTTATAATTATTGCAGCAAACCTGTATCAAGACACAACGTTAATCGCTTCTCAAGTGAGCCCAGAAGTTGCATGTACAAGCCATGACAAGCCAACAATGCGTTCCACCGTAAGTTTTTCATATGTATACGTACTTTCAACAGATATGCACAAGTCAGAAATGAAACGGGCACTCTATGGCACGCAGAATGATACTTGTTGACATTTCATTGCCAAGGGACGTAATACGTGTACGGGAAAATAGGACAAACAGAGATAACTTAGATTTTTACGCGATCTGATAGTACATATGATTATTATTCATAATAGTAATACGTATAGAATATGTACAATATTATCTGGCTTGTTGTTATGATTGTTAATATGACTATTGTTATAATTATTGCAGCAAACCTGTATCAAGACACAACGTTAATCGCTTTTCAAGTGAGCCCAGAAGTTGCATGTACAAGCCATGACAAGCCAACAATGCGTTCCACCGTAAGTTTTTCATATGTATACGCACTTTCAACAGATATGCACACATCAGAAATGAAACGTGCACTCTATGGCACGCAGAATGATACTTGTTGACATTTCATTGCCAAGGGACGTAATACGTGTACGGGAAAATAGGACAAACAGAGATAACTTAGATTTTTACGCGATCTGATAGTACATATGATTATTATTCATAATAGTAATACGTAAAGAATATGTACAATATTATCTGGCTTGTTGTTATGATTGTTAATATGACTATTGTTATAATTATTGCAGCAAACCTGTATCAAGACACAACGTTAATCGCTTCTCAAGTGAGCCCAGAAGTTGCATGTACAAGCCATGACAAGCCAACAATGCGTTCCACCGTAAGTTTTTCATATGTATACGTACTTTCAACAGATATGCACAAGTCAGAAATGAAACGGGCACTCTATGGCACGCAGAATGATACTTGTTGACATTTCATTGCCAAGGGACGTAATACGTGTACGGGAAAATAGGACAAACAGAGATAACTTAGATTTTTACGCGATCTGATAGTACATATGATTATTATTCATAATAGTAATACGTATAGAATATGTACAATATTATCTGGCTTGTTGTTATGATTGTTAATATGACTATTGTTATAATTATTGCAGCAAACCTGTATCAAGACACAACGTTAATCGCTTCTCAAGTGAGCCCAGAAGTTGCATGTACAAGCCATGACAAGCCAACATTGAGTTCCACCGTAAGTTTATCATATGTATACGTACTTTCAACAGATATGCACAAGTCAGAAATGAAACGGGCACTCTATGGCACGCAGAATGATACTTGTTGACATTTCATTGCCAAGGGACGGAATACGTGTACGGGAAAATAGGACAAACAGAGATAACTTAGATTTTTACGCGATCTGATAGTACATATGATTATTATTCATAATAGTAATACGTATAGAATATGTACAATATTATCTGGCTTGTTGTTATGATTGTTAATATGACTATTGTTATAAGAATTGCAGCAAACCTGTATCAAGACACAACGTTAATCGCTTCTCAAGTGAGCCCAGAAGTTGCATGTACAAGCCATGACAAGCCAACAATGCGTTCCACCGTAAGTTTTTCATATGTATACGTACTTTCAACAGATATGCACAAGTCAGAAATGAAACGGGCACTCTATGGCACGCAGAATGACACTTGTTGACATTTCATTGCCAAGGGACGTAATACGTGTACGGGAAAATAGGACAAACAGAGATAACTTAGATTTTTACGCGATCTGATAGTACATATGATTATTATTCATAATAGTAATACGTAAAGAATATGTACAATATTATCTGGCTAGTTGTTATGATTGTTAATATGACTATTGTTATAATTATTGCAGCAAACCTGTATCAAGACACAACGTTAATCGCTTCTCAAGTGAGCCCAGAAGTTGCATGTACAAGCCATGACAAGCCAACAATGCGTTCCACCGTAAGTTTTTCATATGTATACGTACTTTCAACAGATATGCACAAGTCAGAAATGAAACGGGCACTCTATGGCACGCAGAATGATACTTGTTGACATTTCATTGCCAAGGGACGTAATACGTGTACGGGAAAATAGGACAAACAGAGATAACTTAGATTTTTACGCGATCTGATAGTACATATGATTATTATTCATAATAGTAATACGTAAAGAATATGTACAATATTATCTGGCTAGTTGTTATGATTGTTAATATGACTATTGTTATAATTATTGCAGCAAACCTGTATCAAGACACAACGTTAATCGCTTCTCAAGTGAGCCCAGAAGTTGCATGTACAAGCCATGACAAGCCAACAATGCGTTCCACCGTAAGTTTTTCATATGTATACGTACTTTCAACAGATATGCACAAGTCAGAAATGAAACGGGCACTCTATGGCACGCAGAATGATACTTGTTGACATTTCATTGCCAAGGGACGTAATACGTGTACGGGAAAATAGGACAAACAGAGATAACTTAGATTTTTACGCGATCTGATAGTACATATGATTATTATTCATAATAGTAATACGTATAGAATATGTACAATATTATCTGGCTTGTTGTTATGATTGTTAATATGACTATTGTTATAATTATTGCAGCAAACCTGTATCAAGACACAACGTTAATCGCTTCTCAAGTGAGCCCAGAAGTTGCATGTACAAGCCATGACAAGCCAACATTGAGTTCCACCGTAAGTTTATCATATGTATACGTACTTTCAACAGATATGCACAAGTCAGAAATGAAACGGGCACTCTATGGCACGCAGAATGATACTTGTTGACATTTCATTGCCAAGGGACGGAATACGTGTACGGGAAAATAGGACAAACAGAGATAACTTAGATTTTTACGCGATCTGATAGTACATATGATTATTATTCATAATAGTAATACGTATAGAATATGTACAATATTATCTGGCTTGTTGTTATGATTGTTAATATGACTATTGTTATAAGAATTGCAGCAAACCTGTATCAAGACACAACGTTAATCGCTTCTCAAGTGAGCCCAGAAGTTGCATGTACAAGCCATGACAAGCCAACAATGCGTTCCACCGTAAGTTTTTCATATGTATACGTACTTTCAACAGATATGCACAAGTCAGAAATGAAACGGGCACTCTATGGCACGCAGAATGACACTTGTTGACATTTCATTGCCAAGGGACGTAATACGTGTACGGGAAAATAGGACAAACAGAGATAACTTAGATTTTTACGCGATCTGATAGTACATATGATTATTATTCATAATAGTAATACGTAAAGAATATGTACAATATTATCTGGCTAGTTGTTATGATTGTTAATATGACTATTGTTATACTTATTGCAGCAAACCTGTATCAAGACACAACGTTAATCGCTTCTCAAGTGAGCCAGAAGTTGCATGTACAAGCCATGACAAGCCAACAATGCGTTCCACCGTAAGTTTTTCATATGTATACGTACTTTCAACAGATATGCACAAGTCAGAAATGAAACGGGCACTCTATGGCACGCAGAATGATACTTGTTGACATTTCATTGCCAAGGGACGTAATACGTGTACGGGAAAATAGGACAAACAGAGATAACTTAGATTTTTACGCGATCTGATAGTACATATGATTATTATTCATAATAGTAATACGTATAGAATATGTACAATATTATCTGGCTTGTTGTTATGATTGGTTTATATGACTATTGTTATAATTATTGCAGCAAACCTGTATCAAGACACAACGTTAATCGCTTTTCAAGTGAGCCCAGAAGTTGCAATGTACAAGCCATGACAAGCCAACAATGCGTTCACCGTAAGTTTTTCATATGTATACGCACTTTCAACAGATATGCACACATCAGAAATGAAACGTGCACTCTATGGCACGCAGAATGATACTTGTTGACATTTCATTGCCAAGGGACGTAATACGTGTACGGGAAAATAGGACAAACAGAGATAACTTAGATTTTTACGCGATCTGATAGTACATATGATTATTATTCATAATAGTAATACGTACAAGAATATGTACAATATTATCTGGCTTGTTGTTATGATTGTTAATATGACTATTGTTATAATTATTGCAGCAAACCTGTATCAAGACACAACGTTAATCGCTTCTCAAGTGAGCCAGAAGTTGCATGTACAAGCCATGACAAGCCAACAATGCGTTCCACCGTAAGTTTTTCATATGTATACGTACTTTCAACAGATATGCACAAGTCAGAAATGAAACTTGCACTCTATGGCACGCAGAATGACACTGTTGACATTTCATTGCCAAGGGACGTAATACGTGTACGGGAAAATAGGACAAACAGAGATAACTTAGATTTTTACGCGATCTGACAGTACATATGATTATTATTCATAATAGCAATACGTAAAGAATATGTACAATATTATCTGGCTAGTTGTTATGATTGTTAATATGACTATTGTTATAATTATTGCAGCAAACCTGTATCAAGACACAACGTTAATCGCTTCTCAAGTGAGCCAGAAGTTGCATGTACAAGCCATGACAAGCCAACAATGCGTTCCACCGTAAGTTTTTCATATGTATACGTACTTTCAACAGATATGCACAAGTCAGAAATGAAACGGGCACTCTATGGCACGCAGAATGATACTTGTTGACATTCATTGCCAAGGGACGTAATACGTGTACGGGAAAATAGGACAAACAGAGATAACTTAGATTTTTACGCGATCTGATAGTACATATGATTATTATTCATAATAGTAATACGTATAGAATATGTACAATATTATCTGGCTTGTTGTTATGATTGTTAATATGACTATTGTTATAATAATTGCAGCAAACCTGTATCAAGACACACGTTAATCGCTTTTCAAGTGAGCCCAGAAGTTGCATGTACAAGCCATGACAAGCCAACAATGCGTTCAACGTAAGTTTTTCATATGTATACGCACTTTCAACAGATATGCACACATCAGAAATGAAACGTGCACTCTATGGCACGCAGAATGATACTTGTTGACATTTCATTGCCAAGGGACGTAATACGTGTACGGGAAAATAGGACAAACAGAGATAACTTAGATTTTTACGCGATCTGATAGTACATATGATTATTATTCATAATAGTAATACGTATAGAATATGTACAATATTATCTGGCTTGTCGTTATGATTGTTAATATGACTATTGTTATAATTATTGCAGCAAACCTGTATCAAGACACAACGTTTAATCGCTTCTCAAGTGAGCCCAGAAGTTGCATGTACAAGCCATGACAAGCCAACATTGAGTTCCACCGTAAGTTTATCATATGTATACGTACTTTCAACAGATATGCACAAGTCAGAAATTAAACGGGCACTCTATGGCACGCAGAATGATACTTGTTGACATTCATTGCCAAGGGACGTAATACGTGTACGGGAAAATAGGACAAACAGAGATAACTTAGATTTTTACGCGATCTGATAGTACATATGATTATTATTCATAATAGTAATACGTATAGAATATGTACAGTATTATCTGGCTTGTTGTTATTATTGTTAATATGACTATTGTTATAATTATTGCAGCAAACCTGTATCAAGACACAACGTTAATCGCTCTCAAGTGAGCCCAGAAGTTGCATGTACAAGCCATGACAAGCAACAATGCGTTCCACCGTAAGTTTTTCATATGTATACGTACTTTCAACAGATATGCACAAGTCAGAAATGAAACGGGCACTCTATGGCACGCAGAATGACACTTGTTGACATTTCATTGCCAAGGGACGTAATACGTGTACGGGAAAATAGGACAAACAGAGATAACTTAGATTTTTACGCGATCTGATAGTACATATGATTATTATTCATAATAGTAATACGTATAGAATATGTACAGTATTATCTGGCTTGTTGTTATGATTGTTAATATGACTATTGTTATAATTATTGCAGCAAACCTGTATCAAGACACAACGTTAATCGCTTCTCAAGTGAGCCCAGAAGTTGCATGTACAAGCCATGACAAGCCAACAATGCGTTCCACCGTAAGTTTTTCATATGTATACGTACTTTCAACAGATATGCACAAGTCAGAATGAAACGGGCACTCTATGGCACCGCAGAATGATACTTGTTGACATTTCATTGCCAAGGGACGTAATACGTGTACGGGAAAATAGGACAAACAGAGATAACTTAGATTTTTACGCGATCTGATAGTTACATATGATTATTATTCATAATAGTAATACGTATAGAATATGTACAATATTATCTGGCTTGTTGTTATGATTGTTAATATGACTATTGTTATAATTATTGCAGCAAACCTGTATCAAGACACAACGTTAATCGCTTTTCAAGTGAGCCCAGAAGTTGCATGTACAAGCCATGACAAGCCAACAATGCGTTCCACCGTAAGTTTTCATATGTATACGCACTTTCAACAGATATGCACACATCAGAAATGAAACGTGCACTCTATGGCACGCAGAATGATACTTGTTGACATTTCATTGCCAAGGGACGTAATACGTGTACGGGAAAATAGGACAAACAGAGATAACTTAGATTTTACGCGATCTGATAGTACATATGATTATTATTCATAATAGTAATACGTATAGAATATGTACAATATTATCTGGCTTGTCGTTATGATTGTTAATATGACTATTGTTATAATTATTGCAGCAAACCTGTATCAAGACACAACGTTAATCGCTTCTCAAGTGAGCCCAGAAGTTGCATGTACAAGCCATGACAAGCCAACATTGAGTTCCACCGTAAGTTTATCATATGTATACGTACTTTCAACAGATATGCACAAGTCAGAAATTAAACGGGCACTCTATGGCACGCAGAATGATACTTGTTGACATTTCATTGCCAAGGGACGTAATACGTGTACGGGAAAATAGGACAAACAGAGATAACTTAGATTTTTACGCGATCTGATAGTACATATGATTATTATTCATAATAGTAATACGTATAGAATATGTACAGTATTATCTGGCTTGTTGTTATGATTGTTAATATGACTATTGTTATAATTATTGCAGCAAACCTGTATCAAGACACAACGTTAATCGCTTCTCAAGTGAGCCCAGAAGTTGCATGTACAAGCCATGACAAGCCAACAATGCGTTCCACCGTAAGTTTTTCATATGTATACGTACTTTCAACAGATATGCACAAGTCAGAAATGAAACGGGCACTCTATGGCACGCAGAATGACACTTGTTGACATTTCATTGCCAAGGGACGTAATACGTGTACGGGAAAATAGGACAAACAGAGATAACTTAGATTTTTACGCGATCTGATAGTACATATGATTATTATTCATAATAGTAATACGTATAGAATATGTACAGTATTATCTGGCTTGTTGTTATGATTGTTAATATGACTATTGTTATAATTATTGCAGCAAACCTGTATCAAGACACAACGTTAATCGCTTCTCAAGTGAGCCCAGAAGTTGCATGTACAAGCCATGACAAGCCAACAATGCGTTCCACCGTAAGTTTTTCATATGTATACGTACTTTCAACAGATATGCACAAGTCAGAAATGAAACGGGCACTCTATGGCACGCAGAATGATACTTGTTGACATTTCATTGCCAAGGGACGTAATACGTGTACGGGAAAATAGGACAAACAGAGATAACTTAGATTTTTACGCGATCTGATAGTACATATGATTATTATTCATAATAGTAATACGTATAGAATATGTACAATATTATCTGGCTTGTTGTTATGATTGTTAATATGACTATTGTTATAATTATTGCAGCAAACCTGTATCAAGACACAACGTTAATCGCTTTTCAAGTGAGCCCAGAAGTTGCATGTACAAGCCATGACAAGCCAACAATGCGTTCCAACGTAAGTTTTTCATATGTATACGCACTTTCAACAGATATGCACACATCAGAAATGAAACGTGCACTCTATGGCACGCAGAATGATACTTGTTGACATTTCATTGCCAAGGGACGTATTACGTGTACGGGAAATTAGGACAAACAGAGATAACTTAGATTTTTACGCGATCTGATAGAACATATGATTATTATTCATAATAGTAATACGTATAGAATATGTACAGTATTATCTGGCTTGTTGTTATGATTGTTAATATGACTATTGTTATAATTATTGCAGCAAACCTGTATCAAGACACAACGTTAATCGCTTCTCAAGTGAGCCCAGAAGTTGCATGTACAAGCCATGACAAGCCAACAATGCGTTCCACCGTAAGTTTTTCATATGTATACGTACTTTCAACAGATATGCACAAGTCAGAAATGAAACGGGCACTCTATGGCACGCAGAATGATACTTGTTGACATTTCATTGCCAAGGGACGTAATACGTGTACGGGAAAATAGGACAAACAGAGATAACTTAGATTTTTACGCGATCTGATAGTACATATGATTATTATTCATAAGAGTAATACGTATAGAATATGTACAATATTATCTGGCTGGTTGTTATGATTGTTAATATGACTATTGTTATAATTATTGCAGCAAACCTGTATCAAGACACAACGTTAATCGCTTCTCAAGTGAGCCCAGAAGTTGCATGTACAAGCCATGACAAGCCAACAATGCGTTCCACCGTAAGTTTTTCATATGTATACGTACTTTCAACAGATATGCACAAGTCAGAAATGAAACGTGCACTCTATGGCACGCAGAATGATACTTGTTGACATTTCATTGCCAAGGGACGTAATACGTGTACGGGAAAATAGGACAAACAGAGATAACTTAGATTTTTACGCGATCTGATAGTACATATGATTATTATTCATAAGAGTAATACGTATAGAATATGTACAATATTATCTGGCTTGTTGTTATGATTGTTAATATGACTATTGTTATAATTATTGCAGCAAACCTGTATCAAGACACAACGTTAATCGCTTCTCAAGTGAGCCCAGAAGTTGCATGTACAAGCCATGACAAGCCAACAATGCGTTCCACCGTAAGTTTTTCATATGTATACGTACTTTCAACAGATATGCACAAGTCAGAAATGAAACGGGCACTCTATGGCACGCAGAATGATACTTGTTGACATTTCATTGCCACGGGACGTAATACGTGTACGGGAAAATAGGACAAACAGAGATAACTTAGATTTTTACGCGATCTGATAGTACATATGATTATTATTCATAATAGTAAAACGTAGAGAATATGTACAATATTATCTGGCTTGTTGTTATGATTGTTAATATGACTATTGTTATAATTATTGCAGCAAACCTGTATCAAGACACAACGTTAATCGCTTCTCAAGTGAGCCCAGAAGTTGCATGTACAAGCCATGACAAGCCAACATTGCGTTCCACCGTAAGTTTATCATATGTATACGTACTTTCAACAGATATGCACAAGTCAGAAATGAAACGGTCACTCTATGGCACGCAGAATAATACTTGTTGACATTTCATTGCCAAGTGACGTAATACGTGTACGGGAAAATAGGAGAAACAGTGATAATTTAGATTTTTACGCGATCTGATAGTACATATGATTATTATTCATAATAGTAATACGTATAGAATATGTACAATATTATCTGGCTGGTTGTTATGATTGTTAATATGACTATTGTTATAATTATTGCAGCAAACCTGTATCAAGACACAACGTTAATCGCTTCTCAAGTGAGCCCAGAAGTTGCATGTACAAGCCATGACAAGCCAACAATGCGTTCCACCGTAAGTTTTTCATATGTATACGTACTTTCAACAGATATGCACAAGTCAGAAATGAAACGGGCACTCTATGGCACGCAGAATGATACTTGTTGACATTTCATTGCCAAGGGACGTAATACGTGTACGGGAAAATAGGACAAACAGAGATAACTTAGATTTTTACGCGATCTGATAGTACATATGATTATTATTCATAAGAGTAATACGTATAGAATATGTACAATATTATCTGGCTGGTTGTTATGATTGTTAATATGACTATTGTTATAATTATTGCAGCAAACCTGTATCAAGACACAACGTTAATCGCTTCTCAAGTGAGCCCAGAAGTTGCATGTACAAGCCATGACAAGCCAACAATGCGTTCCACCGTAAGTTTTTCATATGTATACGTACTTTCAACAGATATGCACAAGTCAGAAATGAAACGGGCACTCTATGGCACGCAGAATGATACTTGTTGACATTTCATTGCCACGGGACGTAATACGTGTACGGGAAAATAGGACAAACAGAGATAACTTAGATTTTTACGCGATCTGATAGTACATATGATTATTATTCATAATAGTAAAACGTAGAGAATATGTACAATATTATCTGGCTTGTTGTTATGATTGTTAATATGACTATTGTTATAATTATTGCAGCAAACCTGTATCAAGACACAACGTTAATCGCTTCTCAAGTGAGCCCAGAAGTTGCATGTACAAGCCATGACAAGCCAACATTGCGTTCCACCGTAAGTTTATCATATGTATACGTACTTTCAACAGATATGCACAAGTCAGAAATGAAACGGTCACTCTATGGCACGCAGAATAATACTTGTTGACATTTCATTGCCAAGTGACGTAATACGTGTACGGGAAAATAGGAGAAACAGTGATAATTTAGATTTTTACGCGATCTGATAGTACATATGATTATTATTCATAATAGTAATACGTATAGAATATGTACAATATTATCTGGCTGGTTGTTATGATTGTTAATATGACTATTGTTATAATTATTGCAGCAAACCTGTATCAAGACACAACGTTAATCGCTTCTCAAGTGAGCCCAGAAGTTGCATGTACAAGCCATGACAAGCCAACAATGCGTTCCACCGTAAGTTTTTCATATGTATACGTACTTTCAACAGATATGCACAAGTCAGAAATGAAACGGGCACTCTATGGCACGCAGAATGATACTTGTTGACATTTCATTGCCAAGGGACGTAATACGTGTACGGGAAAATAGGACAAACAGAGATAACTTAGATTTTTACGCGATCTGATAGTACATATGATTATTATTCATAAGAGTAATACGTATAGAATATGTACAATATTATCTGGCTGGTTGTTATGATTGTTAATATGACTATTGTTATAATTATTGCAGCAAACCTGTATCAAGACACAACGTTAATCGCTTCTCAAGTGAGCCCAGAAGTTGCATGTACAAGCCATGACAAGCCAACAATGCGTTCCACCGTAAGTTTTTCATATGTATACGTACTTTCAACAGATATGCACAAGTCAGAAATGAAACGTGCACTCTATGGCACGCAGAATGATACTTGTTGACATTTCATTGCCAAGGGACGTAATACGTGTACGGGAAAATAGGACAAACAGAGATAACTTAGATTTTTACGCGATCTGATAGTACATATGATTATTATTCATAAGAGTAATACGTATAGAATATGTACAATATTATCTGGCTTGTTGTTATGATTGTTAATATGACTATTGTTATAATTATTGCAGCAAACCTGTATCAAGACACAACGTTAATCGCTTCTCAAGTGAGCCCAGAAGTTGCATGTACAAGCCATGACAAGCCAACAATGCGTTCCACCGTAAGTTTTTCATATGTATACGTACTTTCAACAGATATGCACAAGTCAGAAATGAAACGGGCACTCTATGGCACGCAGAATGATACTTGTTGACATTTCATTGCCAAGGGACGTAATACGTGTACGGGAAAATAGGACAAACAGAGATAACTTAGATTTTTACGCGATCTGATAGTACATATGATTATTATTCATAATAGTAATACGTAAAGAATACGTACAATATTATCTGGCTAGTTGTTATGATTGTTAATATGACTATTGTTATAATTATTGCAGCAAACCTGTATCAAGACACAACGTTAATCGCTTTTCAAGTGAGCCCAGAAGTTGCATGTACAAGCCATGACAAGCCAACAATGCGTTCCACCGTAAGTTTTTCATATGTATATGCACTTTCAACAGATATGCACACATCAGAAATGAAACGTGCACTCTATGGCACGCATAATGATACTTGTTGACATTTCATTGCCAAGGGACGTAATACGTGTACGGGAAAATAGGACAAACAGAGATAACTTAGATTTTTACGCGATCTGATAGTACATATGATTATTATTCATAATAGTAATACGTAAAGAATATGTACAATATTATCTGGCTTGTTATTATGATTGTTAATATGACTATTGTTATAATTATTGCAGCAAACCTGTATCAAGACACAACGTTAATCGCTTTTCAAGTGAGCCCAGAAGTTGCATGTACAAGCCATGACAAGCCAACAATGCGTTCCACCGTAAGTTTTTCATATGTATACGCACTTTCAACAGATATGCACACATCAGAAATGAAACGTGCACTCTATGGCACGCAGAATGATACTTGTTGACATTTCATTGCCAAGGGACGTAATACGTGTACGGGAAAATAGGAGAAACAGTGATAACTTAGATTTTTACGCGATCTGATAGTACATATGATTATTATTCATAATAGTAATACGTATAGAATATGTACAATATTATCTGGCTGGTTGTTATGATTGTTAATATGACTATTGTTATAATTATTGCAGCAAACCTGTATCAAGACACTACGTTAATCGCTTTTCAAGTGAGCCCAGAAGTTGCATGTACAAGCCATGACAAGCCAACAATGCGTTCCACCGTATGTTTTTTATATGTATACGCATATTCAACAGATATGCACACATCAGAAATGAAACGTGCACTCTATGGCACGCAGAATGATACTTGTTGACATTTCATTGCCAAGGGACGTAATACGTGTACGGAAAAATAGGACAGAGATAACTTAGATTGTTACGCGATCTGATAGTACATATGATTATTATTCATAATAGTAATACGTAAAGAATATGTACAATATTATCTGTCTTGTTGTTATGATTGTTAATATGACTATTGTTATAATTATTGCAGCAAACCTGTATCAAGACACAACGTTAATCGCTTCTCAAGGGAGCCCAGAAGTTGCATGTACAAGCCATGACAAGCCAACAATGCGTTCCACCGTAAGTTTTTCATATGTATACGCACTTTCAACAGATATGCACACATCAGAAATGAAACGTGCACTCTATGGCACGCAGAATGATACTTGTTGACATTTCATTGCCAAGGGACGTAATACGTGTACGGGAAAATAGGACAAACAGAGATAACTTAGATTTTTACGCGATCTGATAGTACATATGATTATTATTCATAACAGTAATACGTAAAGAATATGTACAATATTATCTGGCTTGTTGTTATGATTGTTAATATGACTATTGTTATAATTATTGCAGCAAACCTGTATCAAGACACAACGTTAATCGCTTCTCAAGTGAGCCCAGAAGTTGCATGTACAAGCCATGACAAGCCAACAATGCGTTCCACCGTAAGTTTTTCATATGTATACGTACTTTCAACAGATATGCACAAGTCAGAAATGAAACGGGCACTCTATGGCACGCAGAATGATACTTGTTGACATTTCATTGCCAAGGGACGTAATACGTGTACGGGAAAATAGGACAAACAGAGATAACTTAGATTTTTACGCGATCTGATAGTACATATGATTATTATTCATAATAGTAATACGTAAAGAATATGTACAATATTATCTGGCTAGTTGTTATGATTGTTAATATGACTATTGTTATAATTATTGCAGCAAACCTGTATCAAGACACAACGTTAATCGCTTCTCAAGTGAGCCCAGAAGTTGCATGTACAAGCCATGACAAGCCAACAATGCGTTCCACCGTAAGTTTTTCATATGTATACGTACTTTCAACAGATATGCACAAGTCAGAAATGAAACGGGCACTTTATGGCACGCAGAATGATACTTGTTGACATTTCATTGCCAAGGGACGTAATACGTGTACGGGAAAATAGGACAAACAGAGATAACTTAGATTTTTACGCGATCTGATAGTACATATGATTATTATTCATAATAGTAATACGTATAGAATATGTACAATATTATCTGGCTTGTTGTTATGATTGTTAATATGACTATTGTTATAATTATTGCAGCAAACCTGTATCAAGACACAACGTTAATCGCTTCTCAAGTGAGCCCAGAAGTTGCATGTACAAGCCATGACAAGCCAACATTGAGTTCCACCGTAAGTTTATCATATGTATACGTACTTTCAACAGATATGCACAAGTCAGAAATGAAACGGGCACTCTATGGCAAGCAGAATGATACTTGTTGACATTTCATTGCCAAGGGACGGAATACGTGTACGGGAAAATAGGACAAACAGAGATAACTTAGATTTTTACGCGATCTGATAGTACATATGATTATTATTCATAATAGTAATACGTATAGAATATGTACAATATTATCTGGCTTGTTGTTATGATTGTTAATATGACTATTGTTATAAGAATTGCAGCAAACCTGTATCAAGACACAACGTTAATCGCTTCTCAAGTGAGCCCAGAAGTTGCATGTACAAGCCATGACAAGCCAACAATGCGTTCCACCGTAAGTTTTTCATATGTATACGTACTTTCAACAGATATGCACAAGTCAGAAATGAAACGGGCACTCTATGGCACGCAGAATGACACTTGTTGACATTTCATTGCCAAGGGACGTAATACGTGTACGGGAAAATAGGACAAACAGAGATAACTTAGATTTTTACGCGATCTGATAGTACATATGATTATTATTCATAATAGTAATACGTAAAGAATATGTACAATATTATCTGGCTAGTTGTTATGATTGTTAATATGACTATTGTTATAATTATTGCAGCAAACCTGTATCAAGACACAACGTTAATCGCTTCTCAAGTGAGCCCAGAAGTTGCATGTACAAGCCATGACAAGCCAACAATGCGTTCCACCGTAAGTTTTTCATATGTATACGTACTTTCAACAGATATGCACAAGTCAGAAATGAAACGGGCACTCTATGGCACGCAGAATGATACTTGTTGACATTTCATTGCCAAGGGACGTAATACGTGTACGGGAAAATAGGACAAACAGAGATAACTTAGATTTTTACGCGATCTGATAGTACATATGATTATTATTCATAATAGTAATACGTATAGAATATGTACAATATTATCTGGCTTGTTGTTATGATTGTTAATATGACTATTGTTATAATTATTGCAGCAAACCTGTATCAAGACACAACGTTAATCGCTTTTCAAGTGAGCCCAGAAGTTGCATGTACAAGCCATGACAAGCCAACAATGCGTTCCACCGTAAGTTTTTCATATGTATACGCACTTTCAACAGATATGCACACATCAGAAATGAAACGTGCACTCTATGGCACGCAGAATGATACTTGTTGACATTTCATTGCCAAGGGACGTAATACGTGTACGGGAAAATAGGACAAACAGAGATAACTTAGATTTTGACGCGATCTGATAGTACATATGATTATTATTCATAATAGTAATACGTAAAGAATATGTACAATATTATCTGGCTTGTTGTTATGATTGTTTATATGACTATTGTTATAATTATTGCAGCAAACCTGTATCAAGACACAACGTTAATCGCTTCTCAAGTGAGCCCAGAAGTTGCATGTACAAGCCATGACAAGCCAACAATGCGTTCCACCGTAAGTTTTTCATATGTATACGTACTTTCAACAGATATGCACAAGTCAGAAATGAAACGGGCACTCTATGGCACGCAGAATGATACTTGTTGACATTTCATTGCCAAGGGACGTAATACGTGTACGGGAAAATAGGACAAACAGAGATAACTTAGATTTTTACGCGATCTGATAGTACATATGATTATTATTCATAATAGTAATACGTATAGAATATGTACAATATTATCTGGCTTGTTGTTATGATTGTTAATATGACTATTGTTATAATTATTGCAGCAAACCTGTATCAAGACACAACGTTAATCGCTTCTCAAGTGAGCCCAGAAGTTGCATGTACAAGCCATGACAAGCCAACAATGCGTTCCACCGTAAGTTTTTCATATGTATACGTACTTTCAACAGATATGCACAAGTCAGAAATGAAACGGGCACTCTATGGCACGCAGAATGATACTTGTTGACATTTCATTGCCAAGGGACGTAATACGTGTACGGGAAAATAGGACAAACAGAGATAACTTAGATTTTTACGCGATCTGATAGTACATATGATTATTATTCATAATAGTAATACGTATAGAATATGTACAATATTATCTGGCTTGTTGTTATGATTGTTAATATGACTATTGTTATAATTATTGCAGCAAACCTGTATCAAGACACAACGTTAATCGCTTTTCAAGTGAGCCCAGAAGTTGCATGTACAAGCCATGACAAGCCAACAATGCGTTCCACCGTAAGTTTTTCATATGTATACGCACTTTCAACAGATATGCACACATCAGAAATAAAACGTGCACTCTATGGCACGCAGAATGATACTTGTTGACATTTCATTGCCAAGGGACGTAATACGTGTACGGGAAAATAGGACAAACAGAGATAACTTAGATTTTTACGCGATCTGATAGTACATATGATTATTATTCATAATAGTAATACGTAAAGAATATGTACAATATTATCTGGCTTGTTGTTATGATTGCTAATATGACTATTGTTATAATTATTGCAGCAAACCTGTATCAAGACACAACGTTAATCGCTTCTCAAGTGAGCCCAGAAGTTGCATGTACAAGCCATGACAAGCCAACAATGCGTTCCACCGTAAGTTTTTCATATGTATACGTACTTTCAACAGATATGCACAAGTCAGAAATGAAACGGGCACTCTATGGCACGCAGAATGATACTTGTTGACATTTCATTGCCAAGGGACGTAATACGTGTACGGGAAAATAGGACAAACAGAGATAACTTAGATTTTTACGCGATCTGATAGTACATATGATTACTATTCATAATAGTAATACGTAAAGAATATGTACAATATTATCTGGCTAGTTGTTATGATTGTTAATATGACTATTGTTATAATTATTGCAGCAAACCTGTATCAAGACACAACGTTAATCGCTTCTCAAGTGAGCCCAGAAGTTGCATGTACAAGCCATGACAAGCCAACAATGCGTTCCACCGTAAGTTTTTCATATGTATACGTACTTTCAACAGATATGCACAAGTCAGAAATGAAACGGGCACTCTATGGCACGCAGAATGATACTTGTTGACATTTCATTGCCAAGGGACGTAATACGTGTACGGGAAAATAGGACAAACAGAGATAACTTAGATTTTTACGCGATCTGATAGTACATATGATTATTATTCATAATAGTAATACGTATAGAATATGTACAATATTATCTGGCTTGTTGTTATGATTGTTAATATGACTATTGTTATAATTATTGCAGCAAACCTGTATCAAGACACAACGTTAATCGCTTCTCAAGTGAGCCCAGAAGTTGCATGTACAAGCCATGACAAGCCAACATTGAGTTCCACCGTAAGTTTATCATATGTATACGTACTTTCAACAGATATGCACAAGTCAGAAATGAAACGGGCACTCTATGGCACGCAGAATGATACTTGTTGACATTTCATTGCCAAGGGACGGAATACGTGTACGGGAAAATAGGACAAACAGAGATAACTTAGATTTTTACGCGAGCTGATAGTACATATGATTATTATTCATAATAGTAATACGTATAGAATATGTACAATATTATCTGGCTTGTTGTTATGATTGTTAATATGACTATTGTTATAAGAATTGCAGCAAACCTGTATCAAGACACAACGTTAATCGCTTCTCAAGTGAGCCCAGAAGTTGCATGTACAAGCCATGACAAGCCAACAATGCGTTCCACCGTAAGTTTTTCATATGTATACGTACTTTCAACTGATATGCACAAGTCAGAAATGAAACGGGCACTCTATGGCACGCAGAATGACACTTGTTGACATTTCATTGCCAAGGGACGTAATACGTGTACGGGAAAATAGGACAAACAGAGATAACTTAGATTTTTACGCGATCTGATAGTACATATGATTATTATTCATAATAGTAATACGTAAAGAATATGTACAATATTATCTGGCTAGTTGTTATGATTGTTAATATGACTATTGTTATAATTATTGCAGCAAACCTGTATCAAGACACAACGTTAATCGCTTCTCAAGTGAGCCCAGAAGTTGCATGTACAAGCCATGACAAGCCAACAATGCGTTCCACCGTAAGTTTTTCATATGTATACGTACTTTCAACAGATATGCACAAGTCAGAAATGAAACGGGCACTCTATGGCACGCAGAATGATACTTGTTGACATTTCATTGCCAAGGGACGTAATACGTGTACGGGAAAATAGGACAAACAGAGATAACTTAGATTTTTACGCGATCTGATAGTACATATGATTATTATTCATAATAGTAATACGTATAGAATATATACAATATTATCTGGCTTGTTGTTATGATTGTTAATATGACTATTGTTATAATTATTGCAGCAAACCTGTATCAAGACACAACGTTAATCGCTTCTCAAGTGAGCCCAGAAGTTGCATGTACAAGCCATGACAAGCCAACATTGAGTTCCACCGTAAGTGTTTCATATGTATACGTACTTTCAACATATATGCATAAGTCAGAAATGAAACGGGCACTCTATGGCACGCAGAATGATACTTGTTGACATTTCATTGCCAAGGGACGTAATACGTGTACGGGAAAATAGGACAAACAGAGATAACTTAGATTTTTACGCGATCTGATAGTACATATGATTATTATTCATAATAGTAATACGTATAGAATATGTACAATATTATCTGGCTTGTTGTTATGATTGTTAATATGACTATTGTTATAAGAATTGCAGCAAACCTGTATCAAGACACAACGTTAATCGCTTCTCAAGTGAGCCCAGAAGTTGCATGTACAAGCCATGACAAGCCAACAATGCGTTCCACCGTAAGTTTTTCATATGTATACGTACTTTCAACAGATATGCACAAGTCAGAAATGAAACGGGCACTCTATGGCACGCAGAATGACACTTGTTGACATTTCATTGCCAAGGGACGTAATACGTGTACGGGAAAATAGGACAAACAGAGATAACTTAGATTTTTACGCGATCTGACAGTACATATGATTATTATTCATAATAGCAATACGTAAAGAATATGTACAATATTATCTGGCTAGTTGTTATGATTGTTAATATGACTATTGTTATAATTATTGCAGCAAACCTGTATCAAGACACAACGTTAATCGCTTCTCAAGTGAGCCCAGAAGTTGCATGTACAAGCCATGACAAGCCAACAATGCGTTCCACCGTAAGTTTTTCATATGTATACGTACTTTCAACAGATATGCACAAGTCAGAAATGAAACGGGCACTCTATGGCACGCAGAATGACACTTGTTGACATTTCATTGCCAAGGGACGTAATACGTGTACGGGAAAATAGGACAAACAGAGATAACTTAGATTTTTACGCGATCTGACAGTACATATGATTATTATTCATAATAGCAATACGTAAAGAATATGTACAATATTATCTGGCTAGTTGTTATGATTGTTAATATGACTATTGTTATAATTATTGCAGCAAACCTGTATCAAGACACAACGTTAATCGCTTCTCAAGTGAGCCCAGAAGTTGCATGTACAAGCCATGACAAGCCAACAATGCGTTCCACCGTAAGTTTTTCATATGTATACGTACTTTCAACAGATATGCACAAGTCAGAAATGAAACGGGCACTCTATGGCACGCAGAATGATACTTGTTGACATTTCATTGCCAAGGGACGTAATACGTGTACGGGAAAATAGGACAAACAGAGATAACTTAGATTTTTACGCGATCTGATAGTACATATGATTATTATTCATAATAGTAATACGTATAGAATATGTACAATATTATCTGGCTTGTTGTTATGATTGTTAATATGACTATTGTTATAATTATTGCAGCAAACCTGTATCAAGACACAACGTTAATCGCTTTTCAAGTGAGCCCAGAAGTTGCATGTACAAGCCATGACAAGCCAACAATGCGTTCCACCGTAAGTTTTTCATATGTATACGCACTTTCAACAGATATGCACACATCAAAAATGAAACGTGCACTCTATGGCACGCAGAATGATACTTGTTGACATTTCATTGCCAAGGGACGTAATACGTGTACGGGAAAATAGGACAAACAGAGATAACTTAGATTTTTACGCGATCTGATAGTACATATGATTATTATTCATAATAGTAATACGTAAAGAATATGTACAATATTATCTGGCTTGTTGTTATGATTGTTAATATGACTATTGTTATAATTATTGCAGCAAACCTGTATCAAGACACAACGTTAATCGCTTCTCAAGTGAGCCCAGAAGTTGCATGTACAAGCCATGACAAGCCAACATTGAGTTCCACCGTAAGTTTATCATATGTATACGTACTTTCAACAGATATGCACAAGTCAGAAATGAAACGGGCACTCTATGGCACGCAGAATGATACTTGTTGACATTTCATTGCCAAGGGACGGAATACGTGTACGGGAAAATAGGACAAACAGAGATAACTTAGATTTTTACGCGATCTGATAGTACATATGATTATTATTCATAATAGTAATACGTATAGAATATGTACAATATTATCTGGCTTGTTGTTATGATTGTTAATATGACTATTGTTATAAGAATTGCAGCAAACCTGTATCAAGACACAACGTTAATCGCTTCTCAAGTGAGCCCAGAAGTTGCATGTACAAGCCATGACAAGCCAACAATGCGTTCCACCGTAAGTTTTTCATATGTATACGTACTTTCAACAGATATGCACACGTCAGAAATGAAACGGGCACTCTATGGCACGCAGAATGACACTTGTTGACATTTCATTGCCAAGGGACGTAATACGTGTACGGGAAAATAGGACAAACAGAGATAACTTAGATTTTTACGCGATCTGATAGTACATATGATTATTATTCATAATAGTAATACGTGAAGAATATGTACAATATTATCTGGCTAGTTGTTATGATTGTTAATATGACTATTGTTATAATTATTGCAGCAAACCTGTATCAAGACACAACGTTAATCGCTTCTCAAGTGAGCCCAGAAGTTGCATGTACAAGCCATGACAAGCCAACAATGCGTTCCACCGTAAGTTTTTCATATGTATACGTACTTTCAACAGATATGCACAAGTCAGAAATGAAACGGGCACTCTATGGCACGCAGAATGACACTTGTTGACATTTCATTGCCAAGGGACGTAATACGTGTACGGGAAAATAGGACAAACAGAGATAACTTAGATTTTTACGCGATCTGACAGTACATATGATTATTATTCATAATAGCAATACGTAAAGAATATGTACAATATTATCTGGCTAGTTGTTATGATTGTTAATATGACTATTGTTATAATTATTGCAGCAAACCTGTATCAAGACACAACGTTAATCGCTTCTCAAGTGAGCCCAGAAGTTGCATGTACAAGCCATGACAAGCCAACAATGCGTTCCACCACCACCGTAAGTTTTTCATATGTATACGTACTTTCAACAGATATGCACAAGTCAGAAATGAAACGGGCACTCTATGGCACGCAGAATGACACTTGTTGACATTTCATTGCCAAGGGACGTAATACGTGTACGGGAAAATAGGACAAACAGAGATAACTTAGATTTTTACGCGATCTGACAGTACATATGATTATTATTCATAATAGCAATACGTAAAGAATATGTACAATATTATCTGGCTAGTTGTTATGATTGTTAATATGACTATTGTTATAATTATTGCAGCAAACCTGTATCAAGACACAACGTTAATCGCTTCTCAAGTGAGCCCAGAAGTTGCATGTACAAGCCATGACAAGCCAACAATGCGTTCCACCGTAAGTTTTTCATATGTATACGTACTTTCAACAGATATGCACAAGTCAGAAATGAAACGGGCACTCTATGGCACGCAGAATGATACTTGTTGACATTTCATTGCCAAGGGACGTAATACGTGTACGGGAAAATAGGACAAACAGAGATAACTTAGATTTTTACGCGATCTGATAGTACATATGATTATTATTCATAATAGTAATACGTATAGAATATGTACAATATTATCTGGCTTGTTGTTATGATTGTTAATATGACTATTGTTATAATTATTGCAGCAAACCTGTATCAAGACACAACGTTAATCGCTTTTCAAGTGAGCCCAGAAGTTGCATGTACAAGCCATGACAAGCCAACAATGCGTTCCACCGTAAGTTTTTCATATGTATACGCACTTTCAACAGATATGCACACATCAGAAATGAAACGTGCACTCTATGGCACGCAGAATGATACTTGTTGACATTTCATTGCCAAGGGACGTAATACGTGTACGGGAAAATAGGACAAACAGAGATAACTTAGATTTTTACGCGATCTGATAGTACATATGATTATTATTCATAATAGTAATACGTAAAGAATATGTACAATATTATCTGGCTTGTTGTTATGATTGTTAATATGACTATTGTTATTATTATTGCAGCAAACCTGTATCAAGACACAACGTTAATCGCTTCTCAAGTGAGCCCAGAAGTTGCATGTACAAGCCATGACAAGCCAACATTGAGTTCCACCGTAAGTTTATCATATGTATACGTACTTTCAACAGATATGCACAAGTCAGAAATGAAACGGGCACTCTATGGCACGCAGAATGATACTTGTTGACATTTCATTGCCAAGGGACGGAATACGTGTACGGGAAAATAGGACAAACAGAGATAACTTAGATTTTTACGCGATCTGATAGTACATATGATTATTATTCATAATAGTAATACGTATAGAATATGTACAATATTATCTGGCTTGTTGTTATGATTGTTAATATGACTATTGTTATAAGAATTGCAGCAAACCTGTATCAAGACACAACGTTAATCGCTTCTCAAGTGAGCCCAGAAGTTGCATGTACAAGCCATGACAAGCCAACAATGCGTTCCACCGTAAGTTTTTCATATGTATACGTACTTTCAACAGATATGCACACGTCAGAAATGAAACGGGCACTCTATGGCACGCAGAATGACACTTGTTGACATTTCATTGCCAAGGGACGTAATACGTGTACGGGAAAATAGGACAAACAGAGATAACTTAGATTTTTACGCGATCTGATAGTACATATGATTATTATTCATAATAGTAATACGTGAAGAATATGTACAATATTATCTGGCTAGTTGTTATGATTGTTAATATGACTATTGTTATAATTATTGCAGCAAACCTGTATCAAGACACAACGTTAATCGCTTCTCAAGTGAGCCCAGAAGTTGCATGTACAAGCCATGACAAGCCAACAATGCGTTCCACCGTAAGTTTTTCATATGTATACGTACTTTCAACAGATATGCACAAGTCAGAAATGAAACGGGCACTCTATGGCACGCAGAATGACACTTGTTGACATTTCATTGCCAAGGGACGTAATACGTGTACGGGAAAATAGGACAAACAGAGATAACTTAGATTTTTACGCGATCTGACAGTACATATGATTATTATTCATAATAGCAATACGTATAGAATATGTACAATATTATCTGGCTTGTTGTTATGATTGTTAATATGACTATTGTTATAAGAATTGCAGCAAACCTGTATCAAGACACAACGTTAATCGCTTCTCAAGTGAGCCCAGAAGTTGCATGTACAAGCCATGACAAGCCAACAATGCGTTCCACCGTAAGTTTTTCATATGTATACGTACTTTCAACAGATATGCACAAGTCAGAAATGAAACGGGCACTCTATGGCACGCAGAATGACACTTGTTGACATTTCATTGCCAAGGGACGTAATACGTGTACGGGAAAATAGGACAAACAGAGATAACTTAGATTTTTACGCGATCTGATAGTACATATGATTATTATTCATAATAGTAATACGTGAAGAATATGTACAATATTATCTGGCTAGTTGTTATGATTGTTAATATGACTATTGTTATAATTATTGCAGCAAACCTGTATCAAGACACAACGTTAATCGCTTCTCAAGTGAGCCCAGAAGTTGCATGTACAAGCCATGACAAGCCAACAATGCGTTCCACCGTAAGTTTTTCATATGTATACGTACTTTCAACAGATATGCACAAGTCAGAAATGAAACGGGCACTCTATGGCACGCAGAATGACACTTGTTGACATTTCATTGCCAAGGGACGTAATACGTGTACGGGAAAATAGGACAAACAGAGATAACTTAGATTTTTACGCGATCTGACAGTACATATGATTATTATTCATAATAGCAATACGTAAAGAATATGTACAATATTATCTGGCTAGTTGTTATGATTGTTAATATGACTATTGTTATAATTATTGCAGCAAACCTGTATCAAGACACAACGTTAATCGCTTCTCAAGTGAGCCCAGAAGTTGCATGTACAAGCCATGACAAGCCAACAATGCGTTCCACCGTAAGTTTTTCATATGTATACGTACTTTCAACAGATATGCACAAGTCAGAAATGAAACGGGCACTCTATGGCACGCAGAATGACACTTGTTGACATTTCATTGCCAAGGGACGTAATACGTGTACGGGAAAATAGGACAAACAGAGATAACTTAGATTTTTACGCGATCTGATAGTACATATGATTATTATTCATAATAGTAATACGTGAAGAATATGTACAATATTATCTGGCTAGTTGTTATGATTGTTAATATGACTATTGTTATAATTATTGCAGCAAACCTGTATCAAGACACAACGTTAATCGCTTCTCAAGTGAGCCCAGAAGTTGCATGTACAAGCCATGACAAGCCAACAATGCGTTCCACCGTAAGTTTTTCATATGTATACGTACTTTCAACAGATATGCACAAGTCAGAAATGAAACGGGCACTCTATGGCACGCAGAATGACACTTGTTGACATTTCATTGCCAAGGGACGTAATACGTGTACGGGAAAATAGGACAAACAGAGATAACTTAGATTTTTACGCGATCTGACAGTACATATGATTATTATTCATAATAGCAATACGTAAAGAATATGTACAATATTATCTGGCTAGTTGTTATGATTGTTAATATGACTATTGTTATAATTATTGCAGCAAACCTGTATCAAGACACAACGTTAATCGCTTCTCAAGTGAGCCCAGAAGTTGCATGTACAAGCCATGACAAGCCAACAATGCGTTCCACCGTAAGTTTTTCATATGTATACGTACTTTCAACAGATATGCACAAGTCAGAAATGAAACGGACACTCTATGGCACGCAGAATGATACTTGTTGACATTTCATTGCCAAGGGACGTAATACGTGTACGGGAAAATAGGACAAACAGAGATAACTTAGATTTTTACGCGATCTGATAGTACATATGATTATTATTCATAATAGTAATACGTATAGAATATGTACAATATTATCTGGCTTGTTGTTATGATTGTTAATATGACTATTGTTATAATTATTGCAGCAAACCTGTATCAAGACACAACGTTAATCGCTTCTCAATTGAGCCCAGAAGTTGCATGTACAAGCCATGACAAGCCAACAATGCGTTCCACCGTAAGTTTTTCATATGTAAACGCACTTTCAACAGATATGCACAAGTCAGAAATGAAACGGGCACTCTATGGCACGCAGAATGATACTTGTTGACATTTCATTGCCAAGGGACGTAATACGTGTACGGGAAAATAGGATAAACAGAGATAACTTAGATTTTTACGCGATCTGATAGTACATATGATTATTATTCATAATAGTAATACGTATAGAATATGTACAATATTATCTGGCTTGTTGTTATGATTGTTAATATGACTATTGTTATAATTATTGCAGCAAACCTGTATCAAGACACAACGTTAATCGCTTTTCAAGTGAGCCCAGAAGTTGCATGTACAAGCCATGACAAGCCAACAATGCGTTCCACCGTAAGTTTTTCATATGTATACGCACTTTCAACAGATATGCACACATCAGAAATGAAACGTGCACTCTATGGCACGCAGAATGATACTTGTTGACATTTCATTGCCAAGGGACGTAATACGTGTACGGGAAAATAGGATAAACAGAGATAACTTAGATTTTTACGCGATCTGATAGTACATATGATTATTATTCATAATAGTAATACGTATAGAATATGTACAATATTATCTGGCTTGTTGTTATGATTGTAAATATGACTATTGTTATAATTATTGCAGCAAACCTGTATCAAGACACAACGTTAATCGCTTTTCAAGTGAGCCCAGAAGTTGCATGTACAAGCCATGACAAGCCAACAATGCGTTCCACCGTAAGTTTTTCATATGTATACGCACTTTCAACAGATATGCACACATCAGAAATGAAACGTGCACTCTATGGGACGCAGAATGATACTTGTTGACATTTCATTGTCAAGGGTCGTAATACGTGTACGGGAAAATAGGATAAACAGAGATAACTTAGATTTTTACGCGATCTGATAGTACATATGATTATTATTCATAATAGTAATACGTATAGAATATGTACAATATTATCTGGCTTTTTGTTATGATTGTTAATATGACTATTGTTATAATTATTGCAGCAAACCTGTATCAAGACACAACGTTAATCGCTTTTCAAGTGAGCCCAGAAGTTGCATGTACAAGCCATGACAAGCCAACAATGCGTTCCACCGTAAGTTTTTCATATGTAATCGCACTTTCAACAGATATGCACAAGTCAGAAATGAAACGGTCACTCTATGGCACGCAGAATGATACTTGTTGACATTTCATTGCCAAGGGACGTAATACGTGTACGGGAAAATAGGATAAACAGAGATAACTTAGATTTTTACGCGATCTGATAGTACATATGATTATTATTCATAATAGTAATACGTATAGAATATGTACAATATTATCTGGCTTGTTGTTATGATTGTTAATATGACTATTGTTATAATTATTGCAGCAAACCTGTATCAAGACACAACGTTAATCGCTTTTCAAGTGAGCCCAGAAGTTGCATGTACAAGCCATGACAAGCCAACAATGCGTTCCACCGCCAGTTTTTCATATGTATACACACTTTCAACAGATATGCACACATCAGAAATGAAACGTGCACTCTATGGCACGCAGAATGATACTTGTTGACATTTCATTGCCAAGGGACGTAATACGTGTACGGGAAAATAGGATAAACAGAGATAACTTAGATTTTTACGCGATCTGATAGTACATATGATTATTATTCATAATAGTAATACGTATAGAATATGTACAATATTATCTGGCTTGTTGTTATGATTGTTAATATGACTATTGTTATAATTATTGCAGCAAACCTGTATCAAGACACAACGTTAATCGCTTTTCAAGTGAGCCCAGAAGTTGCATGTACAAGCCATGACAAGCCAACAATGCGTTCCACCGTAAGTTTTTCATATGTATACGCACTTTCAACAGATATGCACACATCAGAAATGAAACGTGCACTCTATGGCACGCAGAATGATACTTGTTGACATTTCATTGCCAAGGGACGTAATACGTGTACGGGAAAATAGGATAAACAGAGATAACTTAGATTTTTACGCGATCTGATAGTACATATGATTATTATTCATAATAGTAATACGTATAGAATATGTACAATATTATCTGGCTTGTTGTTATGATTGTTTATATTGCTATTGTTATAATTATTGCAGCAAACCTGTATCAAGACACAACGTTAATCGCTTCTCAATTGAGCCCAGTAGTTGCATGTACAAGCCATGACAAGCCAACAATGCGTTCCACCGTAAGTTTTTCATATGTATACGCACTTTCAACAGATATGCACAAGTCAGAAATGAAACGGGCACTCTATGGCACGCAGAATGATACTTGTTGACATTTCATTGCCAAGGGACGTAATACGTGTACGGGAAAATAGGATAAACAGAGATAACTTAGATTTTTACGCGATCTGATAGTACATATGATTATTATTCATAATAGTAATACGTATAGAATATGTACAATATTATCTGGCTTGTTGTTATGATTGTTAATATGACTATTGTTATAATTATTGCAGCAAACCTGTATCAAGACACAACGTTAATCGCTTTTCAAGTGAGCCCAGAAGTTGCATGTACAAGCCATGACAAGCCAACAATGCGTTCCACCGCAAGTTTTTCATATGTATACGCACTTTCAACAGATATGCACACATCAGAAATGAAACGTGCACTCTATGGCACGCAGAATGATACTTGTTGACATTTCATTGCCAAGGGACGTAATACGTGTACGGGAAAATAGGATAAACAGAGATAACTTAGATTTTTACGCGATCTGATAGTACATATGATTATTATTCATAATAGTAATACGTATAGAATATGTACAATATTATCTGGCTTGTTGTTATGATTGTTAATATGACTATTGTTATAATTATTGCAGCAAACCTGTATCAAGACACAACGTTAATCGCTTTTCAAGTGAGCCCAGAAGTTGCATGTACAAGCCATGACAAGCCAACAATGCGTTCCACCGTAAGTTTTTCATATGTATACGCACTTTCAACAGATATGCACACATCAGAAATGAAACGTGCACTCTATGGGACGCAGAATGATACTTGTTGACATTTCATTGTCAAGGGTCGTAATACGTGTACGGGAAAATAGGATAAACAGAGATAACTTAGATTTTTACGCGATCTGATAGTACATATGATTATTATTCATAATAGTAATACGTATAGAATATGTACAATATTATCTGGCTTGTTGTTATGATTGTTAATATGACTATTGTTATAATTATTGCAGCAAACCTGTATCAAGACACAACGTTAATCGCTTTTCAAGTGAGCCCAGAAGTTGCATGTACAAGCCATGACAAGCCAACAATGCGTTCCACCGTAAGTTTTTCATATGTAATCGCACTTTCAACAGATATGCACAAGTCAGAAATGAAACGGGCACTCTATGGCACGCAGAATGATACTTGTTGACATTTCATTGCCAAGGGACGTAATACGTGTACGGGAAAATAGGATAAACAGAGATAACTTAGATTTTTACGCGATCTGATAGTACATATGATTATTATTCATAATAGTAATACGTATAGAATATGTACAATATTATCTGGCTTGTTGTTATGATTGTTAATATGACTATTGTTATAATTATTGCAGCAAACCTGTATCAAGACACAACGTTAATCGCTTTTCAAGTGAGCCCAGAAGTTGCATGTACAAGCCATGACAAGCCAACAATGCGTTCCACCGCAAGTTTTTCATATGTATACACACTTTCAACAGATATGCACACATCAGAAATGAAACGTGCACTCTATGGCACGCAGAATGATACTTGTTGACATTTCATTGCCAAGGGACGTAATACGTGTACGGGAAAATAGGATAAACAGAGATAACTTAGATTTTTACGCGATCTGATAGTACATATGATTATTATTCATAATAGTAATACGTATAGAATATGTACAATATTATCTGGCTTGTTGTTATGATTGTTAATATGACTATTGTTATAATTATTGCAGCAAACCTGTATCAAGACACAACGTTAATCGCTTTTCAAGTGAGCCCAGAAGTTGCATGTACAAGCCATGACAAGCCAACAATACGTTCCACCGTAAGTTTTTCATATGTATACGCACTTTCAACAGATATGCACACATCAGAAATGAAACGTGCACTCTATGGCACGCAGAATGATACTTGTTGACATTTCATTGCCAAGGGACGTAATACGTGTACGGGAAAATAGGATAAACAGAGATAACTTAGATTTTTACGCGATCTGATAGTACATATGATTATTATTCATAATAGTAATACGTATAGAATATGTACAATATTATCTGGCTTGTTGTTATGATTGTTAATATTGCTATTGTTATAATTATTGCAGCAAACCTGTATCAAGACACAACGTTAATCGCTTCTCAATTGAGCCCAGAAGTTGCATGTACAAGCCATGACAAGCCAACAATGCGTTCCACCGTAAGTTTTTCATATGTATACGCACTTTCAACAGATATGCACAAGTCAGAAATGAAACGGGCACTCTATGGCACGCAGAATGATACTTGTTGACATTTCATTGCCAAGGGACGTAATACGTGTACGGGAAAATAGGATAAACAGAGATAACTTAGATTTTTACGCGATCTGATAGTACATATGATTATTATTCATAATAGTAATACGTATAGAATATGTACAATATTATCTGGCTTGTTGTTATGATTGTTAATATGACTATTGTTATAATTATTGCAGCAAACCTGTATCAAGACACAACGTTAATCAGTTTTCAAGTGAGCCCAGAAGTTGCATGTACAAGCCATGACAAGCCAACAATGCGTTCCACCGTAAGTTTTTCATATGTATACGCACTTTCAACAGATATGCACACATCAGAAATGAAACGCGCACTCTATGGCACGCAGAATGATACTTGTTGACATTTCATTGCCAAGGGACGTAATACGTGTACGGGAAAATAGGATAAACAGAGATAACTTAGATTTTTACGCGATCTGATAGTACATATGATTATTATTCATAATAGTCATACGTATAGAATATGTACAATATTATCTGGCTTGTTGTTATGATTGTTAATATTGCTATTGTTATAATTATTGCAGCAAACCTGTATCAAGACACAACGTTAATCGCTTTTCAAGTGAGCCCAGAAGTTGCATGTACAAGCCATGACAAGCCAACAATGCGTTCCACCGTAAGTTTTTCATATGTATACGTACTTTCAACAGATATGCACAAGTCAGAAATGAAACGGGCACTCTATGGCACGCAGAATGATACTTGTTGACATTTCATTGCCAAGGGACGTAATACGTGTACGGGAAAATAGGATAAACAGAGATAACTTAGATTTTTACGCGATCTGATAGTACATATGATTATTATTCATAATAGTAATACGTATAGAATATGTACAATATTATCTGGCTTGTTGTTATGATTGTTAATATGACTATTGTTATAATTATTGCAGCAAACCTGTATCAAGACACAACGTTAATCGCTTCTCAAGTGAGCCCAGAAGTTGCATGTACAAGCCATGACAAGCCAACAATGCGTTCCACCGTAAGTTTTTCATATGTATACGTACTTTCAACAGATATGCACAAGTCAGAAATGAAACGGGCACTCTATGGCACGCAGAATGATACTTGTTGACATTTCATTGCCAAGGGACGTAATACGTGTACGGGAAAATAGGATAAACAGAGATAACTTAGATTTTTACGCGATCTGATAGTACATATGATTATTATTCATAATAGTAATACGTATAGAATATGTACAATATTATCTGGCTTGTTGTTATGATTGTTAATATGACTATTGTTATAATTATTGCAGCAAACCTGTATCAAGACACAACGTTAATCGCTTTTCAAGTGAGCCCAGAAGTTGCATGAACAAGCCATGACAAGCCAACAATGCGTTCCACCGTAAGTTTTTCATATGTATACGTACTTTCAACAGATATGCACAAGTCAGAAATGAAACGGGCACTCTATGGCACGCAGAATGATACTTGTTGACATTTCATTGCCAAGGGACGTAATACGTGTACGGGAAAATAGGATAAACAGAGATAACTTAGATTTTTACGCGATCTGATAGAACATATGATTATTATTCATAATAGTAATACGTATAGAATATGTACAATATTATCTGGCTTGTTGTTATGATTGTTAATATGACTATTGTTATAATTATTGCAGCAAACCTGAATCAAGACACAACGTTAATCGCTTTTCAAGTGAGCCCAGAAGTTGCATGTACAAGCCATGACAAGCCAACAATGCGTTCCACCGTAAGTTTTTCATATGTATACGCACTTTCAACAGATATGCACACATCAGAAATGAAACGTGCACTCTATGGGACGCAGAATGATACTTGTTGACATTTCATTGCCAAGGGACGTAATACGTGTACGGGAAAATAGGATAAACAGAGATAACTTAGATTTTTACGCGATCTGATAGTACATATGATTATTATTCATAATAGTAATACGTATAGAATATGTACAATATTATCTGGCTTGTTGTTATGATTGTTAATATTGCTATTGTTATAATTATTGCAGCAAACCTGTATCAAGACACAACGTTAATCGCTTCTCAAGTGAGCCCAGAAGTTGCATGTACAAGCCATGACAAGCCAACAATGCGTTCCACCGTAAGTTTTTCATATGTATACGTACTTTCAACAGATATGCACAAGTCAGAAATGAAACGGGCACTCTATGGCACGCAGAATGATACTTGTTGACATTTCATTGCCAAGGGACGTAATACGTGTACGGGAAAATAGGATAAACAGAGATAACTTAGATTTTTACGCGATCTGATAGTACATATGATTATTATTCATAATAGTAATACGTATAGAATATGTACAATATTATCTGGCTTGTTGTTATGATTGTTAATATGACTATTGTTATAATTATTGCAGCAAACCTGTATCAAGACACAACGTTAATCGCTTTTCAAGTGAGCCCAGAAGTTGCATGTACAAGCCATGACAAGCCAACAATGCGTTCCACCGTAAGTTTTTCATATGTATACGTACTTTCAACAGATATGCACAAGTCAAAAATGAAACGGGCACTCTATGGCACGCAGAATGATACTTGTTAACATTTCATTGCCAAGGGACGTAATACGTGTACGGGAAAATAGGATAAACAGAGATAACTTAGATTTTTACGCGATCTGATAGTACATATGATTATTATTCATAATAGTAATACGTATAGAATATGTACAATATTATCTGGCTTGTTGTTATGATTGTTAATATGACTATTGTTATAATTATTGCAGCAAACCTGTATCAAGACACAACGTTAATCGCTTCTCAAGTGAGCCCAGAAGTTGCATGTACAAGCCATGACAAGCCAACAATGCGTTCCACCGTAAGTTTTTCATATGTATACGTACTTTCAACAGATATGCACAAGTCAGAAATGAAACGGGCACTCTATGGCACGCAGAATGATACTTGTTGACATTTCATTGCCAAGGGACGTAATACGTGTACGGGAAAATAGGATAAACAGTGATAACTTAGATTTTTACGCGATCTGATAGTACATATGATTATTATTCATAATAGTAATACGTATAGAATATGTACAATATTATCTGGCTTGTTGTTATGATTGTTAATATGACTATTGTTATAATTATTGCAGCAAACCTGTATCAAGACACAACGTTAATCGCTTTTCAAGTGAGCCCAGAAGTTGCATGTACAAGCCATGACAAGCCAACAATGCGTTCCACCGTAAGTTTTTCATATGTATACGTACTTTTAACAGATATGCACAAGTCAGAAATGAAACGGGCACTCTATGGGACGCAGAATGATACTTGTTGACATTTCATTGCCAAGGAACGTAATACGTGTACGGGAAAATAGGATAAACAGAGATAACTTAGATTTTTACGCGATCTGATAGTACATATGATTATTATTCATAATAGTAATACGTATAGAATATGTACAATATTATCTGGCTTGTTGTTATGATTGTTAATATGACTATTGTTATAATTATTGCAGCAAACCTGTATCAAGACACAACGTTAATCGCTTTTCAAGTGAGCCCAGAAGTTGCATGTACAAGCCATGACAAGCCAACAATGCGTTCCACCGTAAGTTTTTCATATGTATACGCACTTTCAACAGATATGCACACATCAGAAATGAAACGTGCACTCTATGGGACGCAGAATGATACTTGTTGACATTTCATTGCCAAGGGACGTAATACGTGTACGGGAAAATAGGATAAACAGAGATAACTTAGATTTTTACGCGATCTGATAGTACATATGATTATTATTCGTAATAGTAATACGTATATAATATGTACAATATTATCTGGCTTGTTGTTATGATTGTTAATATGACTATTGTTATAATTATTGCAGCAAACCTGTATCAAGACACAACGTTAATCGCTTTTCAAGTGAGCCCAGAAGTTGCATGTACAAGCCATGACAAGCCAACAATGCGTTCCACCGCAAGTTTTTCATATGTATACACACTTTCAACAGATATGCACACATCAGAAATGAAACGTGCACTCTATGGCACGCAGAATGATACTTGTTGACATTTCATTGCCAAGGGACGTAATACGTGTACGGGAAAATAGGATAAACAGAGATAACTTAGATTTTTACGCGATCTGATAGTACATATGATTATTATTCATAATAGTAATACGTATAGAATATGTACAATATTATCTGGCTTGTTGTTATGATTGTTAATATGACTATTGTTATAATTATTGCAGCAAACCTGTATCAAGACACAACGTTAATCGCTTTTCAAGTGAGCCCAGAAGTTGCATGTACAAGCCATGACAAGCCAACAATACGTTCCACCGTAAGTTTTTCATATGTATACGCACTTTCAACAGATATGCACACATCAGAAATGAAACGTGCACTCTATGGCACGCAGAATGATACTTGTTGACATTTCATTGCCAAGGGACGTAATACGTGTACGGGAAAATAGGATAAACAGAGATAACTTAGATTTTTACGCGATCTGATAGTACATATGATTATTATTCATAATAGTAATACGTATAGAATATGTACAATATTATCTGGCTTGTTGTTATGATTGTTAATATTGCTATTGTTATAATTATTGCAGCAAACCTGTATCAAGACACAACGTTAATCGCTTCTCAATTGAGCCCAGAAGTTGCATGTACAAGCCATGACAAGCCAACAATGCGTTCCACCGTAAGTTTTTCATATGTATACGCACTTTCAACAGATATGCACAAGTCAGAAATGAAACGGGCACTCTATGGCACGCAGAATGATACTTGTTGACATTTCATTGCCAAGGGACGTAATACGTGTACGGGAAAATAGGATAAACAGAGATAACTTAGATTTTTACGCGATCTGATAGTACATATGATTATTATTCATAATAGTAATACGTATAGAATATGTACAATATTATCTGGCTTGTTGTTATGATTGTTAATATGACTATTGTTATAATTATTGCAGCAAACCTGTATCAAGACACAACGTTAATCAGTTTTCAAGTGAGCCCAGAAGTTGCATGTACAAGCCATGACAAGCCAACAATGCGTTCCACCGTAAGTTTTTCATATGTATACGCACTTTCAACAGATATGCACACATCAGAAATGAAACGTGCACTCTATGGCACGCAGAATGATACTTGTTGACATTTCATTGCCAAGGGACGTAATACGTGTACGGGAAAATAGGATAAACAGAGATAACTTAGATTTTTACGCGATCTGATAGTACATATGATTATTATTCATAATAGTAATACGTATAGAATATGTACAATATTATCTGGCTTGTTGTTATGATTGTTAATATTGCTATTGTTATAATTATTGCAGCAAACCTGTATCAAGACACAACGTTAATCGCTTTTCAAGTGAGCCCAGAAGTTGCATGTACAAGCCATGACAAGCCAACAATGCGTTCCACCGTAAGTTTTTCATATGTATACGTACTTTCAACAGATATGCACAAGTCAGAAATGAAACGGGCACTCTATGACACGCAGAATGATACTTGTTGACATTTCATTGCCAAGGGACGTAATACGTGTACGGGAAAATAGGATAAACAGAGATAACTTAGATTTTTACGCGATCTGATAGTACATATGATTATTATTCATAATAGTAATACGTATAGAATATGTACAATATTATCTGGCTTGTTGTTATGATTGTTAATATGACTATTGTTATAATTATTGCAGCAAACCTGTATCAAGACACAACGTTAATCGCTTCTCAAGTGAGCCCAGAAGTTGCATGTACAAGCCATGACAAGCCAACAATGCGTTCCACCGTAAGTTTTTCATATGTATACGTACTTTCAACAGATATGCACAAGTCAGAAATGAAACGGGCACTCTATGGCACGCAGAATGATACTTGTTGACATTTCATTGCCAAGGGACGTAATACGTGTACGGGAAAATAGGATAAACAGAGATAACTTAGATTTTTACGCGATCTGATAGTACATATGATTATTATTCATAATAGTAATACGTATAGAATATGTACAATATTATCTGGCTTGTTGTTATGATTGTTAATATGACTATTGTTATAATTATTGCAGCAAACCTGTATCAAGACACAACGTTAATCGCTTTTCAAGTGAGCCCAGAAGTTGCATGAACAAGCCATGACAAGCCAACAATGCGTTCCACCGTAAGTTTTTCATATGTATACGTACTTTCAACAGATATGCACAAGTCAGAAATGAAACGGGCACTCTATGGCACGCAGAATGATACTTGTTGACATTTCATTGCCAAGGGACGTAATACGTGTACGGGAAAATAGGATAAACAGAGATAACTTAGATTTTTACGCGATCTGATAGAACATATGATTATTATTCATAATAGTAATACGTATAGAATATGTACAATATTATCTGGCTTGTTGTTATGATTGTTAATATGACTATTGTTATAATTATTGCAGCAAACCTGAATCAAGACACAACGTTAATCGCTTTTCAAGTGAGCCCAGAAGTTGCATGTACAAGCCATGACAAGCCAACAATGCGTTCCACCGTAAGTTTTTCATATGTATACGCACTTTCAACAGATATGCACACATCAGAAATGAAACGTGCACTCTATGGGACGCAGAATGATACTTGTTGACATTTCATTGCCAAGGGACGTAATACGTGTACGGGAAAATAGGATAAACAGAGATAACTAAGATTTTTACGCGATCTGATAGTACATATGATTATTATTCATAATAGTAATACGTATAGAATATGTACAATATTATCTGGCTTGTTGTTATGATTGTTAATATTGCTATTGTTATAATTATTGCAGCAAACCTGTATCAAGACACAACGTTAATCGCTTCTCAAGTGAGCCCAGAAGTTGCATGTACAAGCCATGACAAGCCAACAATGCGTTCCACCGTAAGTTTTTCATATGTATACGTACTTTCAACAGATATGCACAAGTCAGAAATGAAACGGGCACTCTATGGCACGCAGAATGATACTTGTTGACATTTCATTGCCAAGGGACGTAATACGTGTACGGGAAAATAGGATAAACAGAGATAACTTAGATTTTTACGCGATCTGATAGTACATATGATTATTATTCATAATAGTAATACGTATAGAATATGTACAATATTATCTGGCTTGTTGTTATGATTGTTAATATGACTATTGTTATAATTATTGCAGCAAACCTGTATCAAGACACAACGTTAATCGCTTTTCAAGTGAGCCCAGAAGTTGCATGTACAAGCCATGACAAGCCAACAATGCGTTCCACCGTAAGTTTTTCATATGTATACGTACTTTCAACAGATATGCACAAGTCAAAAATGAAACGGGCACTCTATGGCACGCAGAATGATACTTGTTAACATTTCATTGCCAAGGGACGTAATACGTGTACGGGAAAATAGGATAAACAGAGATAACTTAGATTTTTACGCGATCTGATAGTACATATGATTATTATTCATAATAGTAATACGTATAGAATATGTACAATATTATCTGGCTTGTTGTTATGATTGTTAATATGACTATTGTTATAATTATTGCAGCAAACCTGTATCAAGACACAACGTTAATCGCTTCTCAAGTGAGCCCAGAAGTTGCATGTACAAGCCATGACAAGCCAACAATGCGTTCCACCGTAAGTTTTTCATATGTATACGTACTTTCAACAGATATGCACAAGTCAGAAATGAAACGGGCACTCTATGGCACGCAGAATGATACTTGTTGACATTTCATTGCCAAGGGACGTAATACGTGTACGGGAAAATAGGATAAACAGTGATAACTTAGATTTTTACGCGATCTGATAGTACATATGATTATTATTCATAATAGTAATACGTATAGAATATGTACAATATTATCTGGCTTGTTGTTATGATTGTTAATATGACTATTGTTATAATTATTGCAGCAAACCTGTATCAAGACACAACGTTAATCGCTTTTCAAGTGAGCCCAGAAGTTGCATGTACAAGCCATGACAAGCCAACAATGCGTTCCACCGTAAGTTTTTCATATGTATACGTACTTTTAACAGATATGCACAAGTCAGAAATGAAACGGGCACTCTATGGGACGCAGAATGATACTTGTTGACATTTCATTGCCAAGGGACGTAATACGTGTACGGGAAAATAGGATAAACAGAGATAACTTAGATTTTTACGCGATCTGATAGTACATATGATTATTATTCATAATAGTAATACGTATAGAATATGTACAATATTATCTGGCTTGTTGTTATGATTGTTAATATGACTATTGTTATAATTATTGCAGCAAACCTGTATCAAGACACAACGTTAATCGCTTTTCAAGTGAGCCCAGAAGTTGCATGTACAAGCCATGACAAGCCAACAATGCGTTCCACCGTAAGTTTTTCATATGTATACGCACTTTCAACAGATATGCACACATCAGAAATGAAACGTGCACTCTATGGGACGCAGAATGATACTTGTTGACATTTCATTGCCAAGGGACGTAATACGTGTACGGGAAAATAGGATAAACAGAGATAACTTAGATTTTTACGCGATCTGATAGTACATATGATTATTATTCGTAATAGTAATACGTATATAATATGTACAATATTATCTGGCTTGTTGTTATGATTGTTAATATGACTATTGTTATAATTATTGCAGCAAACCTGTATCAAGACACAACGTTAATCGCTTTTCAAGTGAGCCCAGAAGTTGCATGTACAAGCCATGACAAGCCAACAATGCGTTCCACCGTAAGTTTTTCATATGTATACGCACTTTCAACAGATATGCACACATCAGAAATGAAACGTGCACTCTATGGGACGCAGAATGATACTTGTTGACATTTCATTGTCAAGGGTCGTAATACGTGTACGGGAAAATAGGATAAACAGAGATAACTTAGATTTTTACGCGATCTGATAGTACATATGATTATTATTCATAATAGTAATACGTATAGAATATGTACAATATTATCTGGCTTGTTGTTATGATTGTTAATATGACTATTGTTATAATTATTGCAGCAAACCTGTATCAAGACACAACGTTAATCGCTTTTCAAGTGAGCCCAGAAGTTGCATGTACAAGCCATGACAATCCAACAATGCGTTCCACCGTAAGTTTTTCATATGTAATCGCACTTTCAACAGATATGCACAAGTCAGAAATGAAACGGGCACTCTATGGCACGCAGAATGATACTTGTTGACATTTCATTGCCAAGGGACGTAATACGTGTACGGGAAAATAGGATAAACAGAGATAACTTAGATTTTTACGCGATCTGATAGTACATATGATTATTATTCATAATAGTAATACGTATAGAATATGTACAATATTATCTGGCTTGTTGTTATGATTGTTAATATGACTATTGTTATAATTATTGCAGCAAACCTGTATCAAGACACAACGTTAATCGCTTTTCAAGTGAGCCCAGAAGTTGCATGTACAAGCCATGACAAGCCAACAATGCGTTCCACCGTAAGTTTTTCATATGTATACACACTTTCAACAGATATGCACACATCAGAAATGAAACGTGCACTCTATGGCACGCAGAATGATACTTGTTGACATTTCATTGCCAAGGGACGTAATACGTGTACGGGAAAATAGGATAAACAGAGATAACTTAGATTTTTACGCGATCTGATAGTACATATGATTATTATTCATAATAGTAATACGTATAGAATATGTACAATATTATCTGGCTTGTTGTTATGATTGTTAATATGACTATTGTTATAATTATTGCAGCAAACCTGTATCAAGACACAACGTTAATCGCTTTTCAAGTGAGCCCAGAAGTTGCATGTACAAGCCATGACAAGCCAACAATGCGTTCCACCGTAAGTTTTTCATATGTATACGCACTTTCAACAGATATGCACACATCAGAAATGAAACGTGCACTCTATGGCACGCAGAATGATACTTGTTGACATTTCATTGCCAAGGGACGTAATACGTGTACGGGAAAATAGGATAAACAGAGATAACTTAGATTTTTACGCGATCTGATAGTACATATGATTATTATTCATAATAGTAATACGTATAGAATATGTACAATATTATCTGGCTTGTTGTTATGATTGTTAATATTGCTATTGTTATAATTATTGCAGCAAACCTGTATCAAGACACAACGTTAATTGCTTCTCAATTGAGCCCAGAAGTTGCATGTACAAGCCATGACAAGCCAACAATGCGTTCCACCGTAAGTTTTTCATATGTATACGCACTTTCAACAGATATGCACAAGTCAGAAATGAAACGGGCACTCTATGGCTCGCAGAATGATACTTGTTGACATTTCAGTGCCAAGGGACGTAATACGTGTACGGGAAAATAGGATAAACAGAGATAACTTAGATTTTTACGCGATCTGATAGTACATATGATTATTATTCATAATAGTAATACGTATAGAATATGTACAATATTATCTGGCTTGTTGTTATGATTGTTAATATGACTATTGTTATAATTATTGCAGCAAACCTGTATCAAGACACAACGTTAATCGCTTTTCAAGTGAGCCCAGAAGTTGCATGTACAAGCCATGACAAGCCAACAATGCGTTCCACCGTAAGTTTTTCATATGTATACGCACTTTCAACAGATATGCACACATCAGAAATGAAACGTGCACTCTATGGCACGCAGAATGATACTTGTTGACATTTCATTGCCAAGGGACGTAATACGTGTACGGGAAAATAGGATAAACAGAGATAACTTAGATTTTTACGCGATCTGATAGTACATATGATTATTATTCGTAATAGTAATATGTATATAATATGTACAATATTATCTGGCTTGTTGTTATGATTGTTAATATGACTATTGTTATAATTATTGCAGCAAACCTGTATCAAGACACAACGTTAATCGCTTTTCAAGTGAGCCCAGAAGTTGCATGTACAAGCCATGACAAGCCAACAATGCGTTCCACCGTAAGTTTTTCATATGTATACGCACTTTCAACAGATATGCACACATCAGAAATGAAACGTGCACTCTATGGGACGCAGAATGATACTTGTTGACATTTCATTGTCAAGGGTCGTAATACGTGTACGGGAAAATAGGATAAACAGAGATAACTTAGATTTTTACGCGATCTGATAGTACATATGATTATTAATAGTAATACGTATAGAATATGTACAATATTATCTGGCTTGTTGTTATGATTGTTAATATGACTATTGTTATAATTATTGCAGCAAACCTGTATCAAGACACAACGTTAATCGCTTTTCAAGTGAGCCCAGAAGTTGCATGTACAAGCCATGACAAGCCAACAATGCGTTCCACCGTAAGTTTTTCATATGTAATCGCACTTTCAACAGATATGCACAAGTCAGAAATGAAACGGGCACTCTATGGCACGCAGAATGATACTTGTTGACATTTCATTGCCAAGGGACGTAATACGTGTACGGGAAAATAGGATAAACAGAGATAACTTAGATTTTTACGCGATCTGATAGTACATATGATTATTATTCATAATAGTAATACGTATAGAATATGTACAATATTATCTGGCTTGTTGTTATGATTGTTAATATGACTATTGTTATAATTATTGCAGCAAACCTGTATCAAGACACAACGTTAATCGCTTTTCAAGTGAGCCCAGAAGTTGCATGTACAAGCCATGACAAGCCAACAATGCGTTCCACCGTAAGTTTTTCATATGTATACACACTTTCAACAGATATGCACACATCAGAAATGAAACGTGCACTCTATGGCACGCAGAATGATACTTGTTGACATTTCATTGCCAAGGGACGTAATACGTGTACGGGAAAATAGGATAAACAGAGATAACTTAGATTTTTACGCGATCTGATAGTACATATGATTATTATTCATAATAGTAATACGTATAGAATATGTACAATATTATCTGGCTTGTTGTTATGATTGTTAATATGACTATTGTTATAATTATTGCAGCAAACCTGTATCAAGACACAACGTTAATCGCTTTTCAAGTGAGCCCAGAAGTTGCATGTACAAGCCAT
>JAWPHD010016630.1:0-48789 GCA_037043455.1 Cyrtodaria siliqua
ATCTTATAATGGAAAACCTCTCCTGCGCTATAACATTTCAAGATGTGTTGCCTTATGCATAAAACTTTAGTTAGCGTTTGATTCTCCCGGTTGTGTTTATAATGGTATTTATGTAAGTAAACCGGTTTGATTGAGGGTGTGTTTTTTTTAATTTTTAAAATATTTTGGTCTCCAATTGTCTGATGATTGTGTCTAGTGATTTGTAAAGTGGGGTTGAAAAATAATCACAACATCAAGCGTTTTATTGATATTGACGACGTCTGGTTAATGACGACATCTGGTACATAACTAGTAGTCTATATATGCGCAGGAAAATTCCCTTTTAAAATATCTTGCCTTTCAGGCCTTTACGTCGAACCATCGACGAAAAATACGAATAAAAATAGCTAAGGGAGATAACAAGTACACACCATTCAGTTTACATTTGCAGACAATTATTTCCCTTTCAAGTAAATTGCATCCAATGATGTAGTTGAAAAATCGTTAAATTGACGATACATCTTGTTTTCCAGTGATACTTTTTTGTATTCAAATGCAGTTGGTTTATATAACTATGTTTTACTTCATAACTACACACGTTTTCATCATCCCAAAAACGGGTTATTCGGTATTAAACAGAAGATGACGATACCTACTACATTCAGTGCAGAAGAAAGGCCCAAATCAGTCTATATGAAGTAACGGTCATATGAAGTAACGGTCAAGTGACTTGTTACAGAGCTAGAAACAATGTAAACACAGATTATTTATGGCAAAGGTTTCAGCTTCTCTACAAACAAATTTACAAGATAACTGTTTTTGATTTAGATATATTGAAGAACTACATAAATATGACAACATCTGGTACACAGCCAGTATATAAAAAAAAAAATTCTTTAAAAATCCTTTATTGATTTACTGATACAATTCCAGTTGTATTTGGTATATATGTGTACCTCTGACTTTTAAAATGGATGAATCTTTAATGTTATGTAGACCCAGTCACCCTGGTGTATAATTATTTGCACTTATTATGTACATCAATCTTTTTCAGTGATGTGATGGGCCTGATACTTGTAAACCCGCTGTCAGATGATTTGTTTCAGCAAGATGGTGGTATATGGTCTCAAAACTGGTACGAATAATTGTTTATCATAATTATGAGAGGTAATTTTGACACTGGACAGCGCATTTACAATCTCATTAAACTCTACGCTATAGGATCTGACTAAACTCTTTTGAAGGCATTTCAGACCGACCTTTCATCCAATCAATATTCATGAGAAGATCAACTAAATTCAACCAATGAAATCGCTTGTTTCAAATGCACTTCAGATGACGTTCGAGTGAACTGAACAAACGAAAATCCACATAAAACACATAGATCTGTATCCAAATAAAGATAAAGTCTGTGTGTGTTATTGCTGTGGATTGCACGATAAATTCAAAGAAATGCACTAAATGGCATGTTTTATATCAAGATACGAAGAAAATCATGGGCCCTGCCATGTGTGTTTTGAAAATATATATTCCACCGAAATTATTACGAGATTAGTACTCTAAATAGTGAGTAACAGTACATCTGGCCCGCTTAGCTCAATTGATAGCGAACTCGACTGTTGACACCCGAGTGTTATTTTAGTGTGGGTTCAACCCCAGAAATCGTTAAAAAAAATTGTACCACTATTAAATTCCGTCAAACAATCTTTTCTTTATTTTCTTTTAGCTGTACTGATCAAAGATCAGCAGAGCATATGCCATGGTGTGGTGTGGTGTCTGTCTGTACGTCCGTCCGTCTGTCCGTAAAATTTTCTTTTATAGCGACTACTCCTGAAACTTCAGGATGGATTTTCATGAAACTTTTATATACAGAAATATTGCCCATGATATATGATCAGCATGACATGATGTTGGTCCTTGTCGAAAATCATTTTGATTCGACTTTAAACATGGCTGTCAGTGGCCATCTTTGTTTACACAGAGTTATATAGTAAAAATTTGTAGCAACTACTCCTCTGAAACTACTTGAAGGATTTATATGAAACTTAATAGAAATATTGCCCTTGATGTCTAGTTGATCCTAGCAAAATTTCAGGTCGGCCAGAAATTCAAGATGGCCACTATATATGGGACTTTTTCTAAAATGATCAGCATGACATGATGTTGGTCCTTGTTGAAAATTATTGTGATTCAACATTAAACATGGCTTCAAGCAGCTATCTTTGTTTACATAGATAGACTTTATATATACAGTAAAAACTTGTAGTGACTACTCCTCTGAAACTACTCGACAGATTTTCATGAAACTTCACAGGAATGCTGAGCTATCAAAATTTATCAGTAGAGCTTCAAGGTCATTGACCTCTTGTTTCAGTAAATATTCAATAATGGTTGCTGTATTATGTTTGTCAACGCAATTATTTTGTGTTTTTTAAGCTAAAAGTTACGAACAGTGTCTCTTTCAATACCGAGCGTAGACTGCTCCACAGCGTTTTACTGAAATGTGAAGCAGTCTATACCGAGCAGTTTTGTAGGCTGAAATCTGATTAGCTAATCATAAGGTCAATCTGACATGACCTCCAATGGAGTGTTGTCAGATCTCTGTAGTGTAGAATATCGTAGCATGATAGGGTCTGATTTTAATGAGATTGGCAGATTTATGTTGTGGTTTTATTTGGTGTCTGTCTGTTTTGAGTGACATCTTCCCAGACCATTTGAACAGAACTTCAGTCATATTTGTATTTGGGTGTTAAGTTTGTTATTTTGTGACAAATCCAACTTTCACAGACATGTAAATTTTAGAGATATATCAATTTATTACATTCCTATGAGTGAAAGGTCAGAATTCCTCAGTGGAAGAAAAATTCACAGAAATATTCATACTAACTCTGAACACAAAAATAACAATGCTCAAAAATTTGAAACTATAAATACCTGTAAAATCAAGTTGCTTTACTGTTTTGTTTTTACAGAATATAAATAATGGACATGTTCAAATAGTGTTTGTATTAACCGTAGGTTTGGTCATGTGATCCCTTCGTATCAGACTGTACAGTTGGGAGCAGCGCTGGGACTGACAAGGTTGTCTATAATGTTGGGCCTACTACAACACCCCATGCACATGTCAGCACTTATCTCCGAGGAAACAATACAAAGACAGGTCTGTATAAATAGAACTATATAATGTATAAATATATAATTACATACATTGAAGCTCTAAACAGACTAAACAAAATGAGTGGGGTTTATCTCACTTTAAAGGGACACTGTCCGTAAGTAAGCAAATATTGAGCATAGCCATATAACTGTCTGATTTTTATTTAGTGAAATTTATACATGAAAACATGAGTATAGACCCAAATAAGCCTGTTGTAATATATTCGTGAGTTTGAAAAAAAGAAGTTTTATTTCTTGTTTGTAAATATTGTGGGTCCCACAGTATTTACATTTTCTGCTGATCACGTAACAGCCATCAGCGCATTAGGTTGTCTATACAGTATGTATTGCATAATATAATTGGCCTACTTAGCTCAGTAGGTAGAGCAGGTAAGTGTTTAATGTTTGTCAACGTAATTATTTTGTGTTTTATAAGCTAAAAGTTACGGACATTGTCCCTTTAACATGTATGGGCATATTGTGACAAGAGACCTCAGAGGGTGATGAGATAAGGGAATATGATGTCTGTAAGACACCGCAGTCTTCATGAAAAACATTTTGAGCTACAAGCCCGTCAGGCATGTGACTTGCAAAAATTTACTAGCCCGAACACATTTCTACTGACCCAACATTTTTAAAGTGTAATTCAAGTGTTATTTTAAGAAAATATGTATATTGTCACAGAAAGTTAAATTTTCTATAGAATAATATCACAAATAATTAAATAAAAAAAAGAACTTGATTGTTTTGACACTTTATTCTCAGTCATTGGGTCTGAAAATTACGGGTTCTGTTTATTTCATAAGTTTTTATTTTAGTCACTAACGTCTGCATTTCTGCAAAGGTTACGCTCTTTCGAAATAATAAAGAAAGCTCATAGTAGGTTACAAATTAGACCGAAAATTATCTTCATTATCAGTCGGGTTTACATCGTGGTATTGATTCATACTAAATATTGCTCCTTCATACCCAACTTTGTTCGAAAATAAAATTAAAAACCAATCTGTTCGAGAGTTGTTTCCGGCGATGTATAAACAAAATAAATCTACTTTTAAATTAGTTTACCAGCTGTCGTTAATATTTGAGTCTAATTTTGTTCCTATTCATTTTGGCATTACATTTTCGTCTAATTTTTAACATGCCGGGCATGTCAGCTTGCAAAATTTACATGCCTGACATGGTTTTAACTGACCGCAGGCTTCGGGCTACTGGCTAATTTCGAAGACTGAATAAGTAGTATGGTGTGAAATAAGCTGAACAATAATTTCAAGAGTAAAAGCATATAACTGCTGGAGTTATGGCCAGCATATATCTGCCGGAGTTATGGCCATCATATATCTGCTGGAGTTATGACCATCATATATCTGCTGGAGTTATGACCAGCATATATCTGCCGGAGTTATGACCATCATATATCTGCTGGAGTTATGACCATCATATATCTGCTGGAGTTATGACCAGCATATATCTGCTGGAGTTATGACCATCATATATCTGCTGGAGTTATGGCCAGCATATATCTGCTGGAGTTATGACCATCATATATCTGCTGGAGTTATGGCCAGCATATATCTGCCGGAGTTATGACCATCATATATCTGCTGGAGTTATGACCATCATATATCTGCTGGAGTTATGACCAGCATATATCTGCCGGAGTTATGACCATCATATATCTGCTGGAGTTATGGCCAGCATATATCTGCCGGAGTTATGACCATCATATATCTGCCGGAGTTATGACCAGCATATATCTGCTGGAGTTATGACCATCATATATCTGCTGGAGTTATGACCATCATATATCTGCCGGAGTTATGACCAGCATATATCTGCCGGAGTTATGACCATCATATATCTGCCGGAGATATGACCAGCATATATCTGCTGGAGTTATGACCAGCATATATCTGCCGGAGTTATGACCAGCATATATCTGCCGGAGTTATGACCAGCATATATCTGCCGGAGTTATGACCATCATATATCTGCCGGAGTTGTGACCATCATATATCTGCCGGAGTTATGACCATCATATATCTGCCAGAGTTATGACCAGCATATATCTGCCGGAGTTATGACCATCATATATCTGCCGGAGTTATGACCAGCATATATCTGCCGGAGTTATGACCAGCATATATCTGCTGGAGTTATGACCATCATATATCTGCCGGAGTTATGACCAGCATACATCTGCCGGAGTTATGACCAGCATACATCTGCCGGAGTTATGACCATCATATATCTGCTGGAGTTATGACCAGCATATATCTGCTGGAGTTATGACCAGCATATATCTGCTGGAGTTATGACCATCATATATCTGCTGGAGTTATGGCCAGCATATATCTGCTGGAGTTATGACCATCATATATCTGCTGGAGTTATGGCCAGCATATATCTGCCGGAGTTATGACCATCATATATCTGCTGGAGTTATGACCATCATATATCTGCTGGAGTTATGACCAGCATATATCTGCCGGAGTTATGACCATCATATATCTGCTGGAGTTATGGCCAGCATATATCTGCCGGAGTTATGACCATCATATATCTGCCGGAGTTATGACCAGCATATATCTGCTGGAGTTATGACCATCATATATCTGCTGGAGTTATGACCATCATATATCTGCTGGAGTTATGACCAGCATATATCTGCCGGAGTTATGACCATCATATATCTGCCGGAGATATGACCAGCATATATCTGCTGGAGTTATGACCAGCATATATCTGCCGGAGTTATGACCAGCATATATCTGCTGGAGTTATGACCATCATATATCTGCCGGAGTTATGACCATCATATAATATATCTGCCAGAGTTACGACCATCATATATCTGCCGGAGTTACGACCAGCATATATCTGCCGGAGTTATGACCAGCATATATCTGCCGGAGTTATGACCAGCATATATCTGCCGGAGTTATGACCATCATATATCTGCCGGAGTTATGACCATCATATATCTGCCGGAGTTGTGACCATCATATATCTGCCGGAGTTATGACCATCATATATCTGCCAGAGTTATGACCAGCATATATCTGCCGGAGTTATGACCATCATATATCTGCCGGAGTTATGACCAGCATATATCTGCCGGAGTTATGACCAGCATATATCTGCCGGAGTTATGACCATCATATACCTGCCGGAGTTATGACCAGCATACATCTGCCGGAGTTATGACCAGCATACATCTGCCGGAGTTATGACCAGCATACATCTGCCGGAGTTATGACCAGCATACATCTGCCTGAGTAATGACCAGCATACATCTGCCTGAGTTATGACCAGCATACATCTGCCGGAGTTATGACCAGCATACATCTGCAGGAGTTATGACCAGCATATATCTGCCGGAGTTATATATCTGCCGGAGTTATATATCTGCCGGAGTTATGACCAGCATATATCTGCCGGAGTTATGACCAGCATATATCTGCCAGAGTTATGACCATCATAAGCGGCACAGGTCAATAAGCAGTAAAGCAAATTAGTGTGAAGGTCAGTTAGCAATACAGCTAGCTAAACAATCTGCCACTTTTCTTATTGAAAACTTGGAATGCCTTTTATGGTTATTTCATACCATTTCCTTTAGGCCAGTGCTCACGAAATAGGATAGCCCCAAGCCTGGGGCCTGTCAAAATGTGGTTGGGGCTTGTCTCTTTTGCCATATTTTACTATATATTTAATTAGGGCATGTCAATATTAATTCAGGGCCTGCCTGTCAAAAACATTTTTCGTGAGCACTGTAGGCTACTCTTTTTGGCTTATTAAACACCTTATTTTTATTCCCCCAGTACAGGAGGCATATAGTGATTCAACCGTCCGTCAATAATTCCGTCCGTCCGTAACAAAAGTTTGCAGCCTCTTCTTCTCTTACAGTTTTCATTGCATTTCAATAAAACTTTCAGGGAATGATCAATGTATAGTGGAAGTTGTGCACATAGGTTTGTTTCTTTCTTTTCTATCTCCGTCACTTTTGCATGCAGACAGATCAATAAGGGGTTGAATGATTTTTGGCCCTTACAGGTTTTAACACACAAACTTTGTCCAAACTAATTCTCCTGATCCCCTGGCCGGATTTCAACGAATCTTGGCAGGGATGATCACTTCCAAGGCTGGTTGCGCATTTCATTGCCGTGTTCCAGTTGAATTTTGGCAGAGTTATGACCCCTTAAAGGATTTAATACTCTAACTTTGTATGGACTAGTTCTCCTGAACCTCTGGCCGGATTTCAACGAAACTTGGCAGGGTTGAACAGTACCAAGCCTAGTTGCGTATATCATCCCCTAGCCTCGTCCGTCGGATGGGGACGTAAACCGGGCGGTCCCGTGTATCGGTCTATCCTCCGAGCACGTTAAAGAACCATAGGAATCTATTCGATAATAAGAGTAGGGCAGGTTCCCGGATTCCTATGTATCCTTCCCCTCTCTCTGGGGCGGCTCTAAATAACCTATACTGTGTTGATGAGCCGTTAAACAACATTCAATTCAATTCAATTGTTCCATTTGAATGATTTTTGACAGAGTTATGGCCCCTTATACATAAAACTTTATATTTAGCCAGTAGAGCGTCCACAGGCCCTCTTGGGCCTCTTGTTTTTATTTCGATCTTTTGTATCCAAAAATTCCACACAAAAAAAATGCATTTTGCAAAGTATCCAGGTGCTACTATTAGATGTTTTATATTAAGAGTAGGGCACAGTTCCTGAATTCCTATGTATTCTTCCCGTCTCTCTGGTGGAGCTCGAAATATTGTTTATGAGAAGTTAAACAACAATGGTCTTGATGCTGGAAAAAATCGAAGAAATAAAGAAAACTTAGCAGACCACCACTGCATTATAAATCTTTACTTCGAGATTCTGGTTACTGTTGTACTGACTAGAAGTAAGAATCAGTGTTTAATTTGAAATTAATTATAGCATGCTTCATAGAAGATTGCATGCTGTGCGTCAGTGTAGAACCCTTGCTTGACAATCAGCATATATAAACACTAACACTAGGACTGGTTTTAATGTGACTGGGTGGAATATCATGTCACGTGTCTACGGCTTGGTATTCCAGTGTGGCAGCACTATAAAGTTGATTGTCATACTGCAAAGAAAATTCACGGAATTTTATTCGTCAATGGGCCGTAGACATGAGCCCATGTCTACGTCTCGCGACGTGAACATAGGACAATTTCCCCATAGGTACCCCCATACCTGCAATTCACAAAAACAAAATGGCGACGATAATGTTGCCGATTCGTTTTGGAAACCGCCGATTGTTCTTTCTATTGCTTTCTGCACTTTCCATTGTGTGTAAAGGTCTGAAATATTCGTAGTATATATTTTTTTGCAATTTTACAGATAATAAAACATTAACATAGTGATAAAACACATTTATTTTATGAAAAAGTCCGCCAATTATAACGACGTTAGAGCGATGACATCACAAAAATAAACAACGTCTAGTTAGAGGCACGTTACGGGGAAATTAAAAATGAAAACGTGTTTTTGGCTGTGTTTTTTTCTTAAATAAATGGTAACGGTATGACAAATTCGTTATTAGGATACTTGACAGGGAGGGGGCGTCCGTGGCCGAGTGGTTAACGTCTCTGACTTGAAATCACTTGCCCCTCACCGCTGTAGGTTCGATCCCTCAGGGGCATAGGAATCTTTATGTGAGGAAGCTATCCAGCTGGCTTACGGAACGTCGGTGGTTCTACCCAGGTGCCCGCCCGTGTACGAAAATTGCCCGGAGCGGCACCTGGGGTCTTCCTATAACAATGGAAGCTGGAAAGTCGCCATATAACCTTAGCTGTTGGTGCGACTATAAAATCAAATTCAATCAATCTTGACAGGGAATATCGGCTCACATTCCCTACCCGGAAAGTATATTCCCCCTCGCCTACGGCTCGGGTGAATATAATTTCCAGGCAGAGAATGTGAACCCATGTCCCCTGTCAAGAATCCTAATAACTAATAGTATATATATTTTCTTAGCTCACTGCTACCTGTAGATACTAAAGGTATGACTGAGTGATTGTTAAAAGGGGCATTAAACAACATACATACATAGAATTTAATCATGCTATTGAAATGGATCATAAAATATAATATTCCTTTCATTTCAGAAATATTTGATGTGTCATCCAAAACATCTGAGTGCTGTTGTAGATGAACACTTCTTTATAAATGGAACTTTTTCACAATTCAGGTAAGTTCAATGGTTAACTACATTGATTTTAGCTCTGCTTGCTTATGCAATAGCACATTCTCCGTTGGTGTCAGTGGCGGCAGCAATATCCTGTGTGTGCTGCAAACTATTCTGAATCTGCTGTAATTTTCACACACGTATTTATCTTACCACATTGAATATTGTTACCTATGACCAATAACTCTGACCTTCACTTCCACAGAGTTATGCACCTTTTCATAAAACTTTAACCTGCAACCTAACCAAGCTCATAACTGGCGATAACTTGAAAAGTATGCGACCTATTTCCGTGAAAATTCACACACATCTTCATCTTTAACAAAAGGAATGTTGTTACACATGTCCAATAACTCTGGCTTTCATTTTCATTTTGGCACAGTTATGCCCCTTTTCATAAATTTAAACATGCAACTTAACCTAGTTCTTAACTTGGCAAATATTGACCTATGGTCATGATCCTTTATATAGTTCTTCCTTGTCAATTATCCAATGCAGATTTATGCCCATTTTCATAAACTTTAACACAAGAAAAAAACTGCTCCATTATTCATGAAGGATTGCACCCCATGTACTCAAACTTTATAGTTAGATTGTACTTGATGAAATAAGCACACCGCAGGTGACATAAGTGTTCCATGGAAAACCCTTCTAGTTATTGTTTCTTCCTGTATATAACACTGTCATATGATGATGTCACATGTTTGTATGATACGTCGTATGTTGACTCGGTCTTCTCCGTACGCCACCGTAAACAGATCTACCTCGTCGATTTCTGTAATCCTGTATTTTAAATGGTTACAGAAAATGAAAAGACAATCCCATTGCACACCGTGCTGAGTGGAAAGGACCGAATGATTATTCGGCCGTCATTTGCATATTGATTTCACTAGTGTAATATGATAAATACATCATGGCTTTATTATACTCCCATGCCACAATTTATGTGGTAAATGCAGTTTCTTTAAAACTGATTTTTAACTGATTTAATCAGGGTATTCGTATTCAAATGGGTAATAATATGCAGTTACAACACCTTTTTGTATTCACCCCTGGAAATATTGAATCAGAACTCTTTTTTTTCTTTCAGAACGGTGAAGACCTTAAAGGCATTACCCAAGAACATTCCAGTCACTGTTATTACTGGGAACTATTTTGATGAACAGATGCCTGATTCTCTCAATAAGGTAATCCATGTTTATTCAGACTTGCTAATTTATGCAAGGAATTACTTTTGTTTGTCGAAGTAGTGGTAGGGTGTAGTGGGTGGGTTGTAACATGTGGTGGCAAAGTGAGGGTGGGCGCTGTGGTCTAGTATTGATAGCGAGCTTGCCTAATACCTCAAAGTTGTACTTTTCTCAGTGAAGGAAGTTATAAGGGCAGTTCCACATTGGAGTTTCATCTGAATTTATAAATCAAGCTGTTAATTTAAATGTGAGATATAGAGGATCTTACATGATCGACTGTGTATTATTGATTTTAATAAACGAGTTGGAAAAATGATCGCCTATCTCTTCATCCAATGAGTTTATTAAAGTCAATAATACACAGTCACGAATGTAAGATTCTAGTTATCACATAACATACCTATGACGTGATAGTTGCACTTTAATGTCAGTTTACCTTGTATACAGCGGGAGGGCTGGCGTGGCGCAGTCGGTAGCGCGGGGGATTTGTAACCGGAGGTCCCGGGTTCAATCCTCCGTGGTGCCACTGAGTTTCGTCGGTGTGTTCTTGGGCAAGACACTTTCCCTTAGCCTCGTCCGTCGGATGGGGACATAAACCGGGCGGTCCCATGTATCGGCCTATCCTCCGAGCACGTTATAAAAGAACCATAGGAATCTATTTGATAATAAGAGTAGGGCCACGGTCGCCGGATTCCTATGTATCCTTCCCCTCTCTCTGGAGCAGCTCTATGTAACCTATACTGTGTTGATGGGCCGTTAAACAAAATTCAATTCATTTCAGTTGTATACAGTGGCAATTTGTATTTAAAGAGACATCATGACGTCGTGTTGTTTTTATGACGTCATCTATGTTATGCGGTTGTAATGCAACACTTTAAACTAAATTTAACTAAAATGCATTTTATAACGTAAGATTTCAAATAAGGATAAATATTTAAGGTGTCTGAACGTATCATATGATATACCATGCAAATAATTGGGATTAAATATATTACTGTACACTACACAGTTTTGCATCTGTAATACACTAGTGTATTATGAGATTTAAGTCATGGCTTTATTACACACCCAGAAGCCACTTTATGTGATAAAACTACTAAGATTGCCACCAAAAATGTCAACTTCCATTTGATAAAGTACATCATAGATTAAATTAAAAAGACAATTCTGAAGAGTCATTAAGTCATCATTGAGTTATATATATTTATTTTATTTCAGGCCTGGGCTAAATCTGAGCAGAATTTAATAACAAACACATATCCCAGATCACAACACATCGTGGTGAACGGTGGGGACAGGCATATGCTGTATAAAAACCCAGATGCTATAGTCGAACCTGTACGCAAGGCTGTTAAACAGTGGAGATCTAAAAATAGCAATTTTGACACAAAAGCCAGCTGAGAGTGGTTGTGAAGGGTAACGCGTGTTTTGTTCTGTGAAATTTACCAAGTGCAATTATTGTTAAAGATAAATATTAAAATGATTGCCCATGAAGTGGTGTATACCTAAGGAGTGTTATGCAATTACCAAATGTTGTGAGTAGAAATAACGAGTATGATAAGAAACCTGTTCATCGGGGGAAAAAATATCAGTGTTGATGGCAGGTTTGGTGGTTATCATTTGTTTTTACCCATGTGGATTTATTATGTATTCAGAAGATCCATTGCATGAGTGTTTTATTCCAAATTACACACATGTATGCGTAACCCTGGAATACAAGTGAAACAAAATTGTTAAGAAAGCAATTGAAAAAAATAGAGAACTGTGGATTGAGAAATATTTAAGACCAATTGTTGTGTCCGTTTACAGATTTCTACACTGCAATCACAATGTCATCTGAGTGTATGTTTGTCATCTAGGGTAGCTGTATCTAGGGTAGCTGTGACCTACTAGGAAGAAAGGGAGCTACAGATAAGCAGAGTATTTGCTTAAATACCCAATTAAAAATGTGATTTATGACCATTTCCACAGCAGAGCTTATGCGGTGTCCGTTGTCTGTCTGTCTGTCCGTAAACTTTTTTTGCGGTGACTACTCCTCTGAATCTATTGGATGGATTTTCATGAAACTTTACAGGAATGTTGTCCATAATGTCTAGTTGACCCAAGCAAAATTTCACGTTGATGTGAAATCCAAGATGGCCACTAAAGCTAAAAATAGATTTTAAAAAAACAAGTTTATAGCGACTACTTCTTGAAAACTATAATTGATATTGAAATGGGACTTTTTCAAAAATGATCAGTATGACATGATGTTGGTCCTTGTCGAAAATTGAGCAGTCATCTTTGTTTACATAGAGTTATATAGTAAAAACTTGTAGCGACTACTCCTCTGAAACTACAGATGTTCATGAAACTTCACAGGAATGTTGCTCTTGATGTCTAATTGATCCTAGCAAAATTTCATGTCAGCCGGCTAAAATAGATTTTTAAACAAGAGGTCAATGACCTTGAAGCCCTACTGATAGATTTTGATAGCCAGAATAGACCATGGGAACCTGTGAAGTTTTATGGTAATAAGACCAACACTTTCAGAGAACTAGTCGCCACAAGTTTTTCCTATATCGCTCTATGTAAAAAAAAATAGTCGCTGGCGGCCATGTTTGACATAGAATCAAACTGATTTTTTTTTAGGACCAATTACATATCATGCCAGTCATTTTAGTAAAGGTTCCAAATCAATACCACTTATGGTTTTTGATAAGTAGTTGCCACAAACTTGTATTTAAGTTGTGGCAGCCATCTTGAATTCCCATCCAACCTGATTTTTACTTGGGACTAACTGGACATCAAGATAAAGTTTTATGAGTCATTTTGGTAAAGATACCAAACCGATACCACTTATGGTTTTAGAGAAGTAGTCACCACAAAATTGTATTTAAAATCTATTTTTAGCCATGGTGGCCATCTTGAATTTTAGGCCAACCTGATTTTTACTTATGACTACCTAGCAACATTCCTATATTCCTAAATATTATGATTTATTATGCAACATTTCCTATGCAACATTATAATCTAATTCAAATTTATCCTAGTCTAAAGAATATATCTTTTTCCAGCTTATAAAAATGTCATAATCCTACCACAAATTTTAATTATAACGCTATAACAATTAAATCCCTTAAAACATCAACCTTAGTATATCCTAATTGCAGCTCGACAATAATTTCTCTAAATCACCCTTTTGTAACATAAATGGAATGATAAATATAGCAGGTTTGTGACCAGGTCACAGGTCATGTTGTGCAATTTCTCCTGAAAATTAGGTTACTATCTCACCAGTACAAGTAGATTTTCTCTTGTCTCAATGTTTTATTTGAAAAATCAAAATCAAAATAAAAAATCTTAAAATACTACAATTTGTTTTCAGTCTTTGTCTGAGAGTCAGAATCAAAATAAAAAATCTTAAAATACTACAATTTGTTTTCAGTCTTTGTCTGAAAGTCAAAAATACAAAGGAGACTTAATTCTTACCCCTCCATGAATGTATAATGGACTGTCCTTTCTTTGAATTTTGACCAGTCCATTTATAGTACAAAGGGGTGTTTCGGTCAAATGACCGACGAGCACCCAGACAGTGTAAACCCTGATCAGCCTGCAAAGATGTCGTGCCAGTCATTTTGGTAAAGGTTCCAATTCAATATCAAAGTTTTTGAGAAGTAGGCACCACAAAGTCGCATTTTTTGAATTTCCTACCGACCTGAATTTTTGCTAGGATCAAATAGACATCAAGAGCAACATTCCTGTCGAGTTACATGAAAATCCGTCGAGTAGTTCCAGAGTAGTCGCCACAAAGAAAAGTTTACATATGGACGACGGACAGACGACGCACCACGGCATAAGCTCTGCTGGTCTTTGATCAGTTGAGCTAAAAACAAGCTTGTAGCGACTACTTCTTGAAAACTATAAGTGATATTGATATGGAACTTTTTCTAAAATGATCGTCATGTTGGTCCTTGTCGAAAATCATTTTGATTCAACGTTAAACATGGCTGCCAGCGGCCATCTCTGTTTACATAAGAGTTATATAGTAAAAAGTTGTAGCGACTACTCCTGAAACTACCTGACGGATTTTCATGAAACTTCACAGGAATGTTGCTCTTGATGTCTTGATTGATCCTAGCAAGATTTCAGGTCGGCCAGAAATTCAAGATGGCCACCACGGCCAAAAAAAGATTTTTAAAAAACAAATTTGTAGCGACTACTTCTTGAAAACTATAAGTGATATTGATATGGGACTTTTTCTAAAATGGTCAATTTGACATTATGTTGGTCCTTGTCGAAAATCGTTTTGATTCAACATTAAAGATGGCTGCCAGCATAAGAGTTATATGATAAAAACTTGTAGCGACTACTTCTCTGAAACTACATGAAAGATTTTCCTGAAACTTCACAGAAATGTTGCTCTCGATGGCTAGTCGATCCTAGCAAAATTTATGGTCGTCTGAAAATTCAAGATAGACGCCATGTCTAAAAATAGATTTTTAAAAAACAAATTTCTTGAAAACGAAGTTCTATTGATATGGGACTTTTCCAAAATGAAATTATTTTGATTCGACATTAAACACGGTTGCCAGCGGCCATCTTTGTTTGCATAGAGTTATCTATAAAAACTTGTAACGACTACTCTGAAACTACTCGACAGATTTTCATGAAACTTCACAGGAATGCTGATCTAACTATCAAAACCTATCAGTAGAGCTTCAAGGTCATTGACCTCTTACTACTAAAAACAACCTCTAGTTGAATTGAATTTGGGTTCTGCGACTCACCAACACAAGAAAGTTATATGGCACCAAACAGGAATGAACATGCCAGGCTCATCCTCCATTTACATCGAGATAAAACCACTGTAGAGTTTGCAGCAACTCTGCAGGTTAGAAGGCCCATTCTCCAGATGTTACCTTGATGGGGGATGATCATTGCCTGGCATGTTATTCCCCGTCTGGTGCCAAATAACCTGTGTTGGTGCGATGTAAAATCCAATTCAATTAAAACAAAAATTAATCTCAAAGTCACGAGACTATTGTCTTGAAGTATTTATATTGGAAATTTGATGAATAAATAAGAAGAAATGAAAAGTTTATAGTGTTATATATAGCAAATGTTAAGTTTTTGTGACGCCAGACAATGACGGACTGACGCAAGACATCAAAGACGCAAGACGACAAAGTGATTCCTATATATGGGTGTAACTTCGTAAAGGTGACACAAAAACAAAATGTGTAAATATTGTTTTTATTACAATACTTGTATTTCTCAATAATAATGAGGTTATATGTCTCCTAATAATGTTTACCTCAAAGTACTGTGGTTATCAATAAAGTAAAAACTACAACTAAATGTGTTTTGTTTTATTTTCCATAGCAATATCATAAAGGTGTTAAACTATAATAATTATGTAAATATTAAATATGATTAATATAAAAGTAATAAAATTTGATCAACTAAGAAAATAACAAATTATTCTTTTGCTGTCTAGTCGAGTCTTTTAGCGTGTATAGGATGCAGTCGTGTATACTGTGCACGCCTTCTCTGAGGTTGAAAAGTTGCCCACTATACACAGTAAAAGACCGTATATATAATCAGATCTGGACGACCACAATGCCACATGGTACTTGAAATAATCCTTGCACAATTGTCCTATCAACATATTGGACTAACACATTTAAATAGCCAACCAAATACAGTGCGACTATTATCCCATGCAACATTTGTCACGTGCATTTTTGTCTAACATGCATGCAACATAGCACATAGAATCATATCTGGCGACAGAACAGTTGGTGATGGCAACATTGATAGTCTAGAACTAACTTTGGGGCAAGATAAAAAGGTGTTATTGCAAAAATCAACATAACAACACATTGAAGTTATGATGTTGATTCAAAACATCAAAATGTAAACTGTATGAAAGAAAAATAATCAATCATGGCTATCTGGTTTAGACAGGGAATTCCACCCCTAAGTATAATATCAACCATGGCTATCCGGTTTAGACGGGGAATTCAACCCCTAAGTATAATATCAACCGTGTTTAATCGGTGTAGACAGGGAATTCCACCCCTAAGTATAACATCAACCATGGCTATCCGGTTTAGACAGGAAATTCCACCCCTAAGTATAACATCAACCATGGCTATCCGGTTTAGACGGGGAATTCCACCCCTAAGTAAAACATCAACCATGGCAATCCGGTTTAGACAGGGAATTCCACCCCTAAGTATAACATCAATCATGGCTATCCGGTTTAGACAGGAAATTCCACCCCTAAGTATAACATCAACCATGGCTATCCGGTTTAGACGGGGAATTCCACCCCTAAGTAAAACATCAACCATGGCAATCCGGTTTAGACAGGGAATTCCACCCCTAAGTATAATATCAACCGTGTTTAATTGGTGTAGACAGGGAATTCCACCCCTAATTATAACATCAACCATGGCTATCCGGTTTAGACGGGGAATTCCACCCCTAAGTAAAACATCAACCATGGCTATCCGGTTTAGACGGGGAATTCCACCCCTAAGTATAACATCAACCATGGCTATCCGGTTTAGACAGGGAATTCCACCCCTAAGTAAAACATCAACCATGGCAATCTGGTTTAGACGGGGAATTCCAACCCTAAGTATAACATCAACCATGGCAATCCGGTTTAGACAGGGAATTCCAACCCTAAGTATAACATCAACCATGGCTATCCGGTTCAGATAGCAAATTCTACCCCGAAATTTAACGTCCGTCATGGCTATCCGTTTTAGATAGGGAAGTTCAACCTTAAGCATGACTATCCAGTTCAGACAGGATAGTTCCAACCATTATATTGTTTTAATCGGAACCTCAGCCGAGCCTTGGTTCAAATAAAAACAGTTATACCTTGTGTTGGAATTTCCGATCTTCACCAGTTAATCTGCATACGTGATATGGTAGGCAATAGTATCGGTAGGGTAAATGCAGCTGGTCAGCAATTGTGGTCCACTCAATAGTAAGCTTTCTGGTAGCACAGGTTAATAATACGAAGCAATCTGAAGTGTGCTTGTTTAAATAAGCAAATAAAGCACTCTTGTAATGAAAACAGGTTTATATACCAATTTACATTTGCATGCACACTCCGTACATTTGAAAATTTATGCAACAAGTTTGGTATTTTTTGAATTTCTAGAGTGGAATTGAAGTCCTCTGCAAAATGAGATTTAACTGAAAGAAGCAGGGCAAATCTTATGCAACGGTTTATCCCGATATGTTAACCTTTGGGACAAAGAGACTTGTGTACTATGATAAAATACAATCTTGATTTAACAAAAAAACAGCGGACTAAAAATAATCGAAAATCAAAAATGTTGCCTTTTTAAATGTACTGAGTATATAATACATACATTTCCAACAAACCCACATTTTGAGTTTTTACACATAATTATTACCATGATGTTGTCACCAAATTGATATAATTGTTCTCTTCATTCCGACATGTTGGTTTAAATATTCATATGCAAGTCAAAATGTCAATATTGATGAAATTTGACCCCAAACAATAGTACACTGCCAATAATGGTCTATTGAAGGTTGAACAAAATGAGAAATAAATAAGTGATACTTTTTTCATTAAACACAAGGCTGGAAGTATTAGTAAAAAGATGTCTTGAATTAAACCTGTCCTTTGGCCCACAATACGTATATTCATAAATATGTCGCAAAAACAACAGCACTTAAATAAATATGATTTAGCACATAACCTCAACCAGCGGACCCCTACTATATTTCAAATGTAACAACACAGAGATGGGGAACATTTCCTCTTTCAGATTGGATTGCAGTTTCATGTGTGCACGTGATAATAGTAGTGTCTACTTGGGTATACCGTTTGCATCACGCATATTCTTGAAGGCAGTAGCTGTCCAGTCCACCTGTTTCATCAGATTGTTTAGGCCTGCAAAACAGAAACCACTGATTTATGAGTTGTAAAACACATATCTTAGGTTATTTGGAGCCGCCCAGAGAGAGATACATTACATGGTCCGAGTACTAACTTTCATACCCAATCCAACCCCTTCTCCTTCTCCAGGAAAAGAAAATGGGGTTGGCTGGGGAATGAAATAAATCCTAATTTCGGCTTAAAAAGCTTGCATATTATAAAATTATAACATTTAATAGGTAATTATAAACAGGTTATCACAATTTTTCAATAAAAACGTGTTTTTAAACGTGTTTTATTGTCGAAATATCCATTATAAAATCCTGTTAATATAAGCTTTCCCATCGCTTAATGGAATTAAGGTGGGAACACGTAATGGATACAGGAAGGATACATCTGGGAACCTACTCTTACCATCAAATAGATTGCAATGGTTTTGAACATGCTCACAGGACAGACTCTGACATATGGGACTAACCAGTTGTCTCCATCCAACAGATGAGGCTAGGGCAAGTTTGGCATAAAGACACACCAAAGAAACCCAGTCCTATCTGCTGGATAAATGCAGCCCCCAAAAAACAATAATAAATGTCCTGCCCCAGTGGATAGGCGGTGGACTTTAAACCTTAGAACCCTGGTCCAACCTCTGTTTCGTTAGGTGTGTTCTTGGGCAAGACACTTTCCCTAAGCCTCCTGTTGGATGGGGATGTAAACCATGTGGGCCCCGTGTATCAGACAGAAACTATCCTCCAAGCATAGGAACCATTGAAATATATTTGTTAGTGCGCAGTGTGGTTCCCAGGCAAAGAATAGGGCCACTGCAGATCCCGTTGGAGGGGTAGAATCCCCCTAAATTCATGTTCATTTCATCTTCTTATTTTTTTCATGCTCACTAAAGTTCTTCATCATGATCCCTGCATTGTTTCAGGTGCCATCCCTCAAAATCACTAGAGCAGTGACAATAAATATGGCTCCGGTGTAAATGGATTGTCTACAATAGATTTGCAGCAACTCTGCAGTTCTGGAGATGAGAAGGTTCTAGGCCCATTCTCCATGTTTTATCTCGATGTAAATGGGGGATGAGCCTGGCATGTTCATTCCTGTTAGCCTTCTTCTTACGTATCATTCCCCTCCTTCGGGGTTGGCTCGAAATAACCAATGTGCTGATGAGCTGTTGAACAACATTCAATTCAATTCTATACCAAGCAGCATTTGATTGTCCAACAGAACTAGCTTTAAGGAGATTTGAAATGAAGAGTGATATTTAACCCTTAACCTGCTAAGCACGACTATAATAGCCTTTGCGTCCATTGTAAACCCAAAACACCCCTTTGTCACATAAATGAAATGGTCTTAATTCAAAGAAAACAGTCCATTATATATTATGTAGGGGGTTATATTAAGAGTTAATGAAACTAGATCGGTGCTCTCTGAAGTATGGCTCCTGACAGGGCATTGTCCCGGAATGTGAACCTATGTACGACCTTGGCAAATTGTTGTAATTAAGCGTAGATATGTGCAGTTTGATGAAGAAATGAAAAGTTTTTACGGCCATTATGAATAACTTGACCTTTGAACCCCCAGATTATGACCTTGACCTTTATATAGTGGAGTGGCCGCATGATTACTGTCATGCTGGGAATATACTGAAAGTTTGATGAAGCAATGGAAAGAAACAAGCAAATAAAGTGGCCTGGAAATATATTTAATGTGGCACATTCCAAATTTCTCACATTTTAAGGGTGCACCATGATTTTTTGTCCTTTTTTAGGGGAGCCGTAAGCCCATTTAGCAGACAAAAACATAAATATAACTTTTCAGATTTAGGACATCAGCACTGGCTTTATTGCGTTTTTGTATCTTGTTTGATTTCATAACCCTAAGATGAACGTTCAACATGTACATCATACCTGTTTTGTTAGAAAATGATCAGACGATTCATCAATCTCACTATACGTCACAATACAAAATTCAACATTACAGGGCCGTCTTTCTGTATTGGGGGAATGGGGCCGGGGCCGTGAGAGGGGGGAAATTTGCGTCGATTTCAAAGGAAAGGGGATTTTTTGGCTAAAAAATTCGCATGAATTATATATCCGTTTTTTTTTATTATTTAAGTGGCACCAAGAATGTACCATTCCAAATTACAAAAAGTATGCTGTTTTCCTGTATAGGAGTTTAACATTTTCTATTTTTTTTTTTTTTTTTTAAGGGGAATTTTTCACAGGAAAAAGGGAAAAATATATACTTTTAGGGGAGGGAAATGGGGCCGAAAATTCGGCCCCAAAAACGGTCAAACGTCGGCCCAGCATTATGTATGATACAGAAGTATATAAATGTTGAAATGTTAATTGCCATAAAAAATATAGATTGTTCAATGAAATCATGCATTTCAAACTTGCACATGTTTTCTATCATTTCACTTTGCAATAAGCTCTCCAGATAACACAAATCTTTCTTGTAAGTTGCATAGAAAATTGTATGTGTGGCACGCCTGTAAGAAGAAACACGAACCAAGCCCATGAATTCATAATGGTGAGAATTGTAGATTACCTGAGATCATGTGGTCATCTTTTGGAATTCCTTTCTCGTCAATAGCTTCATGTACTTTGGGTATACCAAATATGTTTGAGACGCTGATACAACCCAGCTCCCCCGTCATGGCTCTCAGCTGCATCGCTGCACGCATCCCTCCATACATACCTGCGGCAATTATAGATAATCACACCTGCATTAAGAGACCTCTAAACTGAAGAGCAAAATTAGTCTCTTAAAAATCTTGATCTGTTCATAACTGGCGGCATCCTACAATCTTGATCTGTTCAAAACTGGCGGCGTCCGACAATCTTGGTATGTTCAAAACTGGCGAGGTCCTGACTCCTGACAATTTTGATCTGTTCAAAACTGGCAGTGTTCCATTAGTTTTTCAACATAACTTACGCATGAGCAATCATTAAAATTAATTATTAGAATAGTTCCAAGCAAATTGTACAGGTTAATAATTTCTGATAATATTCCACTAATTAATTATTATTAAACAATTTTGTAGAATAATAAGAAAATCGAAAACTCAAATTTCTATTTAATTATATATGCAAGCATGGATATACAGGTACAGTGTATGTAGATCTATGATGCAAGCAGTTTTAAAGTGAAACTGAGGCAGGATAAATAAAGTGAGTTGCCAAGGTTACATGTTTGAATAAAACTCCAGATTGCCGTGTGTCCCTTTAATACAGGAGCATTTCAAGCAAAAACGCATTTTAATACAATTGGGAACTGAAATGCTGGTCTCTTGAATTGAATGTTGTTTAACGGCTCATCAACACAGTATAGGTTATTTAGAGCTGCCCCACGGAGAGGGGAAGGATACATAGGAATCCGGGAACCGTGCCCTACTCTTATTATCGAATAGATTCCTATGGTTCTTTAACATGCTCGGAGGATAGACTGATACACGGGACCGCCCGGTTTACGTCCCCATCCGACGGACGAGGCTAACGGAAAGTGTCTTGCCCAAGAACACACCGACGAAGCAGATGGTCTCTTATTAGAATGGTTTCTTGAGTAGGTTTGATAACATGAACAAATATATGTTTACCTTAAACCACCAGACACTATATTTTGGTCATTCCGATGGGTGTCGATATTGATTCAGACAATCGATATATCGATACATTTTTTCAGAAATCGATTAAACAGAAAAAAGCACAAGGAAAATGAACGCCATTTTGTTTTGGGGTTTCCTGGCAAAAAACTTTCATTTAAGCCGGAAATAGGTGCGCTTTGAATTGGTTTTGGCTAAAACATGTCCGACAGGTGTGCATAGGCAAGGATTGTATCCATCGTCTTGTAAGTTTCTTTTCTGTTTTTCATTGTTGTTTTTTTAATGCACTTATCTCGAAACAATGGTTTCGAAAAAAACAGTTGTAACTTGAACTGAAACAGCAAGACAGTGCTAGATAAAATTAGGACTATTCAACAGCATCAACTCATACATGTGTATCAAAATAAAAGTTGATTGATAAACACAGAAAATTATGTCCGTGTATTTAACTATCAAGTTTATTAGGCAAGGCTTAGAAAACAAAGAATGGTGAGGCCCTACCTCTGGTGTATTTTCTGATCATTATTTTGATAAAATCTCAAAATGTACAAGTCGTATGATGTGGAGTAAAAGAGCTACGCCACTGGTCGGGAAACGGTAAACCAACAATGCCTTATGGTCAGCCTTAGCAGCCACCGTTCTCTTACCAGGTGAGTATGTGATGATGCCGCTGGGTCTCCAGCCGTAACTACTGCCAGGGAAGTGGTCCAGCATGTTGGCCAGTGCTGGCGGGATACAGTGGTTGTATTCACAGGAAATCAACAAGAAGGCATCTGCAGCTTTGATTTTTTCATTCGCCTGTAAACATTAGAATAAATATGATTTATATCCATCACGCAGATCGAGCTAATACAATATGTTTACAAATATATTGTTTTGAACAAATTTAATAATTGCCGATTCTGTCATTGTTTAAAAACTGCTGATAAGTATTCACGAATGACTGTTATTCTCAAACAAAAACGTTCCAAATTTCATAATTTTAAAATTACCTCCCTTTACATTGGAATTAAAAAGATTTTCGATAACCTATAAAAGTTTTTTTCCATCATATTTGCTTTATTTTAACATACAAATGACTTTGTAGCAAAATTATTGGTCATATCTCTGTCACTTTATCATTGACCGTGAACATACACGGCTTTCAACATTTTACGTTCCAAATTAATACTGATTAGTACAGGAGCTCCGCTATGAAAATGCGAAAGGGGCCCCTCTTATAAAAGTTAAAAAATGGAGGTTTTTTTTATAAGAGTTACAAAAGACCGAACATTTATTGCATTTCATTTTTACTGGGATTTTTGGACACAAAAAATCACAATGTATTGAATTTTGAAGAATGGGGTGAGGGCGCTATTAGTATTATCAGGGGAGGTGCTTTTATATGGGGAAATATGGTAGTGATTCAAGATGAAAGTGTTATGACTTACAGCTATGAGACAGTGTTATGACTTTCAGCTATGAGACAGTGTTATGACTTACAGCTATGAGACAGTTATGACTTACAGCTATGAGACAGTTATGACTTACAGCTATGAGACAGTGTTATGACTTTCAGCTATGAGACAGTGTTATGACTTTCAGCTATGAGACAGTTATGACTTACAGCTATGAGACAGTGTTATGACTTACAGCTATGAGACAGTGTTATGACTTTCAGCTATGAGACAGTGTTATGACTTTCAGCTATGAGACAGTTATGACTTACAGCTATGAGACAGTGTTATGACTTACAGCTATGAGACAGTGTTATGACTTTCAGCTATGAGACAGTGTTATGACTTACAGCTATGAGACAGTGTTATGACTTACAGCTATGAGACAGTGTTATGACTCACAGCTATGAGACAGTGTTATGACTCACAGCTATGAGACAGTGTTATGACTCACAGCTATGAGACAGTTATGACTTACAGCTATGAGACAGTGTTATGACTTTCAGCTATGAGACAGTGTTATGACTCACAGCTATCAGACAGTGTTATGACTTACAGCTATGAGACAGTGTTATGACTCACAGCTATGAGACAGTGTTATGACTTACAGCTATGAGACAGTGTTATGACTTACAGCTATGAGACAGTGTTATGACTTACAGCTATGAGACAGTGTTATGACTCACAGCTATGAGACAGTGTTATGACTCACAGCTATGAGACAGTGTTATGACTTACAGCTATGAGACAGTGTAATGACTCACAGCTATGAGACAGTGTTATGACTTACAGCTATGAGACAGTGTTATGACTTACAGCTATGAGACAGTGTTATGACTTTCAGCTATGAGACAGTGTTATGACTTACAGCTATGAGACAGTGTTATGACTCACAGCTATGAGACAGTGTTATGACTTTCAGCTATGAGACAGTGTTATGACTCACAGCTATCAGACAGTGTTATGACTCACAGCTATGAGACAGTTATGACTTTCAGCTATGAGACAGTGTTATGACTTACAGCTATGAGACAGTGTTATGACTTTCAGCTATGAGACAGTGTTATGACTCACAGCTATGAGACAGTGTTATGACTCACAGCTATGAGACAGTGTTATGACTTTCAGCTATGAGACAGTGTTATGACTCACAGCTATGAGACAGTGTTATGACTTACAGCTATGAGACAAGTGTTATGACTTTCAGCTATGAGACAGTGTTATGACTCACAGCTATGAGACAGTGTTATGACTCACAGCTATGAGACAGTGTTATGACTTTCAGCTATGAGACAGTGTTATGACTCACAGCTATCAGACAGTGTTATGACTCACAGCTATGAGACAGTGTTATGACTTTCAGCTATCAGACAGTGTTATGACTTTCAGCTATGAGACAGTGTTATGACTCACAGCTATGAGACAGTGTTATGACTTTCAGCTATCAGACAGTGTTATGACTTTCAGCTATCAGACAGTGTTATGACTTTCAGCTATCAGACAGTGTTATGACTTACAGCTATGAGACAGTGTTATGACTTTCAGCTATGAGACAGTGTTATGACTCACAGCTATCAGACAGTGTTATGACTCACAGCTATGAGACAGTTATGACTTTCAGCTATGAGACAGTGTTATGACTTACAGCTATGAGACAGTGTTATGACTTTCAGCTATGAGACAGTGTTATGACTCACAGCTATGAGACAGTGTTATGACTCACAGCTATGAGACAGTGTTATGACTTTCAGCTATGAGACAGTGTTATGACTTTCAGCTATGAGACAGTGTTATGACTCACAGCTATGAGACAGTTATGACTTTCAGCTATGAGACAGTGTTATGACTTACAGCTATGAGACAGTGTTATGACTTTCAGCTATGAGACAGTGTTATGACTCACAGCTATGAGACAGTGTTATGACTCACAGCTATGAGACAGTGTTATGACTTACAGCTATGAGACAGTGTTATGACTCACAGCTATGAGACAGTGTTATGACTTACAGCTATGAGACAGTGTTATGACTTTCAGCTATGAGACAGTGTTATGACTTACAGCTATGAGACAGTGTTATGACTTTCAGCTATGAGACATTGTTATGACTTACAGCTATGAGACAGTGTTATGACTTACAGCTATGGGACAGTGTTATGACTCACAGCTATGAGACAGTGTTATGACTTACAGCTATGAGACAGTGTTTTGACTTTCAGCTATGAGACGGTGTTATGACTCACAGCTATGAGACAGTGTTATGACTTACAGCTATGAGACAGTGTTATGACTTACAGCTATGAGACAGTGTTATGACTCACAGCTATGAGACAGTGTTATGACTTACAGCTATGAGACGGTGTTATGACTCACAGCTATGAGACAGTGTTATGACTTACAGCTATGAGACAGTGTTATGACTCACAGCTATGAGACAGTGTTATGACTCACAGCTATGAGACAGTGTTATGACTTTCAGCTATGAGACAGTGTTATGACTTACAGCTATGAGACAGTGTTATGACTTACAGCTATGAGACAGTGTTATGACTTACAGCTATGAGACAGTGTTATGACTTTCAGCTATGAGACAGTGTTATGACTCACAGCTATGAGACAGTGTTATGACTCACAGCTATGAGACAGTGTTATGACTTTCAGCTATGAGACAGTGTTATGACTCACAGCTATGAGACAGTGTTATGACTCACAGCTATGAGACAGTGTTATGACTTACAGCTATGAGACAGTGTTATGACTTTCAGCTATGAGACAGTGTTTTGACTTTCAGCTATGAGACAGTGTTATGACTTACAGCTATGAGACAGTGTTATGACTCACAGCTATGAGACAGTGTTTTGACTTTCAGCTATGAGACAGTTATGACTTACAGCTATGAGACAGTTCCAGCTATGAGACAGTGTTATGACTTTCAGCTATGAGACAGTGTTATGACTTTCAGCTATGAGACAGTGTTATGACTTACAGCTATGAGACAGTGTTATGACTTTCAGCTATGAGACAGTGTTATGACTTACAGCTATGAGACAGTGTTATGACTCACAGCTATGAGACAGTGTTATGACTCACAGCTATGAGACAGTGTTATGACTTTCAGCTATGAGACAGTTATGACTTACAGCTATGAGACAAGTGTTATGACTTTCAGCTATGAGACAGTGTTATGACTCACAGCTATGAGACAGTGTTATGACTTACAGCTATGAGACAGTGTTATGACTTACAGCTATGAGACAGTGTTATGACTTACAGCTATGAGACAGTGTTATGACTTACAGCTATGAGACAAGTGTTATGACTTTCAGCTATGAGACAGTGTTATGACTTTCAGCTATGAGACAAGTGTTATGACTTTCAGCTATGAGACAGTGTTATGACTCACAGCTATGAGACAGTGTTATGACTTACAGCTATGAGACAGTGTTATGACTTACAGCTATGAGACAGTGTTATGACTTACAGCTATGAGACAGTGTTATGACTTACAGCTATGAGACAAGTGTTATGACTTTCAGCTATGAGACAGTGTTATGACTCACAGCTATGAGACAGTGTTATGACTCACAGCTATGAGACAGTGTTATGACTTACAGCTATGAGACAGTGTTATGACTTACAGCTATGAGACAAGTGTTATGACTTTCAGCTATGAGACAGTGTTATGACTCACAGCTATGAGACAGTGTTATGACTCACAGCTATGAGACAGTGTCATGACTCACAGCTATGAGACAGTGTTATGACTTACAGCTATGAGACAGTGTTATGACTTACAGCTATGAGACAGTGTTATGACTCACAGCTATGAGACAGTGTTATGACTTACAGCTATGAGACAGTGTTATGACTTACAGCTATGAGGTTTTTAGGTGCCTCTGATCTATCTTTGTAGAAGTGGAGTGGTTTCTTTAGCAAGGGGAAGTCCTCCTCAACTGGATCTGGAAATATATGTGATTAAATGACTGCCACAGAAACAGTGTAAGGTAAATGACTGCCACAGGACAGTGTAAGGTAAATGACTGCCACAGAACAGTGTAAGGTAAATGACTGCCACAGAACAGTGTAAGGTAAATGACTGCCACAGAACAGTGTAGTAAATGACTGCCACAGAACAGTGTAAGGTAAATGACTGCCACAGAACAGTGTAAGGAGACAAAATAGTTCATGGTTTATATTAGGCCTTTATTTTTTAATATTATTTGTTTATAAACCATCAAGACTGGTAAGTGTCATAGGAGAAGAAAACAAGAGGCCCAAGAAGGCCTGTATTGCTCTACATCAACATGTTATACACAGTATTCAGTTTACATTTTTCGACTTGTTTAAGTTTTTATAAATATTGATATGTTGACCCAAAAGAAACTAGTGTTAAAACAAGGCAGAATGTAGCATTTTTCAAAAAACAGGGGCCATAACTCTGTTGTCCCTATCCCGCCATCAACGGGCACATTTTACAACAGATGTTCATTGTTTCTAAACCAAATGATGACGAGGTATACACATTACATAACTCACATATTTGATTCCAAACTCTATAGTATTAGACACAATATAAACGGCTTTAACCAGCAAGGACAAATCCAAAAACTAAAGCGTTGATTAAGAGTTACCAACTGATAATTCATTTTACGCATATCCAATCATGGGTATTTTAAGAACCCTTGAATAAACCTATACTTTTTTTAATTGGCACATATATGTTATGACCAGAACATTTGGACAGAGTTTTGATAAATGTTTTTGTAGTGTAATTTTACATTATTTGGCAGGTTAGTTTCTTTAATGTCCAATATTCGTGGTTTTTGAAATTGTCATTGATATAAAAACCCTGACACAGTTTAATAGAGATCCATTGCAACAGAAAAGTGCAAGAATGTTTACAATGCAGAATATGGTATTTTTCATTAAAACCTGAGTCATCCTGTTTAAAACCCGATGATGATGGTTTGCAAAGTGGTCCGAGATTTCATTGATATAAAGACTGAAGTTTGGTGAAATGCAAAATGTAGCTGCTAGACATTTTGACTACAGCATTTTAAAAACAAGAGGTCAATGACCTTGAAGCTCTACTGGCAGGTTCTGAAAGCTAGATCAGCATTCCTGTGAAGTTTCATGAAAATCTGTCAAGTAGTTTCAGAAAAGTCGCTACAAGTTTTTATATAAAACTCTATGTAAACAAAGATGGCCACTGGCAACCATGTTTAATGTCAAATCAAAATAATTTTCAAGATGAACCAACATCATGCCAAACTGATCATTTTAGAAAAAGTCCCATATCAATATCACTTATAGTTTTCAAGAAGTAGTCGCTACAAATTTGTGTTTTAAAAATCTTTTTTAGCCATGGCGGCCAACTTGAATTTCGGGCCGACCTGAAAATTTGTTAGGAAAAGCTACACATGAGGAGCAACATTTCTATTAAGTTTCATGAAAATCCTTCAAGTAGTTTCAGAGGAGTAGTCGCTACAAGTATTTACTATACGACACTGTAAACAAAGATGGCCGCTGGCAGCCATATTTAATGTCAAATCAAAATGATTTTCGATAAGGATCAACATCATGCCATGCCGATAATTTTAGAAAAAGTCCCATATCAATATCACTTACAGTTTTCAAGAAGTAGTCACTACAAACTTGTTTTTTAAAACCTATTTTTAGCCATGGTGGCCATCTTGAATTTCTGGCCGACCTGAAATTTTGCTAGGATCATCTAGATATCAAGAGCAATATTTCTGTGAAGTTTACACAAGTTTTTACTGCATAACTCTATGTAAACAAAGATGGCCGCTGGCAGCCATATTTAATGTTGAATCAAAAGATTTTCGACAAGGACCAACATCATGCCATGCTGATCATTTTAGAAAAAATCCCATATCAATATCACTTAGTTTTCAAGAAGTAGTTGCTACAAACTTGTTTTTTAAAAATCTATTTTTAGCCGTGTAAAGTTTCATGAAAATCTGTCAAGTAGTTTCAGAGGAGTAGTCGCTACAAGTTTTTACTATATAACTCTATGTAAACAAAGATGGTCGCTGGCAGCCATGTTTAACGTCAAATCAAAATGATTTTCGACAAGGACCAACATCATGTCATGCTGATCATTTTAGAAAAAGTCCCGTATTAATATCACTTATAGTTTCAGGAAGTAGTCGCTACAAACTTGTTTTTTAAAAATCTGTTTTTAGCCGTGGCGGCCATTTTGAATTTCCGGCCGACCTGAAATTTTGCTAGGACCAACTAGACATCAAGAGCAACATTCCTGTGAAGTTTCATGAAAATCCGTCAAGTAGTTTCAAAGGAGTAGTCACTACAAGTTTTTACTATATAAATCTATGTAAACAAAGATGGCCACCAGCAGCAATGGTTAATGTTGAATCAAAATGATTTTCGACAAGGACCAACATCATGTCATGCTGATCATTTTAGAAAAAGTCGCATGTCAATATTACTTACAGTTTTTAAGAAGTAGTTGCTACAAACTTGTTTTTTAAAAATCTATTTTCAGCTGTGGTGGCCATCTTGAATTTCCGGCCGACCTGAAATTTTGCTAGGACCAACTAGCCATCAAGAGCAACATTCCTGTGAAGTTTCATGAAAGTCCGTCAAGTAGTTTCCGAGGAGTAGTCACCACAATTTTTACTATATAACTCTATGTAAACAAAGATGGTCGCTGGCAGCCATGTTTAATGTCGAATCAAAACAATTTTCGACAAGGACCAACATCATGTCATAATGATCATTTTAGAAAAAGTCCCATATCAATATCACTTAATAGTTTTCAAGAAGTAGTGGCTACAAACTTGTTTTTTAAAAATCTATTTTTAGCATTGGCGGCCATCTTGGATTTCACATCAACATGAATTTTTGCGAGGATCAGCTAGACTACATGGGCATCATTTCTGTAAAGTTTCAATAAAATGCATCCAGTAGTTTCAGAGGAGTAGTCGCTACAAAAAAAGTTAACTAACGGACAGACGGGCGATGGACACCGCACCACGGCATAAGCTCTGCTGATCTTTGATCAGTAGAGCTAACAAGGCTCATAACTCTGTTGTTTAATATTAGTAGTTTTCAAACTTGTCCAAGATTTCATTTATAAAAAGGCTCTGACAAGGTTTTTTAAAAATCACTTTGTAAATAAAAAGTGCTAGAGTGTTGACAAACAAGAGGCCCAAGAGGACCTGTGGATGCTCTACTGGCTAAAATGGCTCTTATAGTAAGAGTGGTTGTCATAAAATTCAACTGTAAGACGGTGATGACATGCAAAACTAGGCTTGGCACTCATCATCCCTGCCAAGATTCGTTGAAATCCGGCCAGGAGTTCAGAAGGGACTAGTCTGCACAAAGTTTGTGTATTAAAACCTTTAAAGGGCCATAACTCTGCCAAAAATCATTCCACCGGAACACGGCGATAATATGCACAACTAGGCTTGATACTGATCATTCCTGTCAAGTTACACCGAAATTCGGCCTGGGGTTCAGCAGAACTAGTCCGGACAAGGTTTGTGTAATAAAACTTTTAAAGGGCTATAACTCTGCCAAAAATCTTTCTAACGGAATGCACAACTAAACTTGGTACTGGTAATCCCTACAAATTTTGTCTGAAATCCGGCCAGGAAATCGGGAGTAGTAGTCCGAACAAACTTTGTGTAATAAAACCTGTAAAGGGTCATAACTCCGCCAAAAATCATTCAACCGGAAAATGGTGATAATATGCACAACTAGGCCTGGTCAGGGCAAACAGGGGTCGATATTCGCAAAACAGACTACTTTTTTCCCCCTCTTTGGCTGAGAAAATTCCCCCTAAAAAAAAAGATATATATTTTTTTTTATTATTTTTATTTTTTGCTTAACATTATTTCCCCTCTAACTTTCTCAACATTTATTATGTTTGGGATACATTTACAGAGGATGGTTTATCTAAAATGAAGGCCCCATCAAGGCAAAACACAGCATTTTTTAACTAAATCAAGTGCCTTAACTCCGGTGTTACTAAGCCGATTTGGTTGATTTTCAAATTTTCAAATTTTCAAATTTGTCCAATCTTTCATTGATAGTAACAATCTGGTAAATTGTGGTAAAGATCGGGTGAAAAGTGAAGGCCCAATCGTGTTAACAAGGCGAAATATAGGTATTTAAACTAAATCATAACTCAGATGTTACTGGTCCTAGCTGGCTGTTTTTCGCACTAGTCCGAGCTTCTATTGAAATCAACAATCTCGTAAAGATTCAAAAAGATCAGATGAACGTGTTAACGAAACCAAATAGCATATTTCATATAATCAAAGAACACAACTCCGGTGTAAATGGTTCGATCTCGCTGGTTTTCAAATTGTCTGAGCTTTCAATGATATCAACAATCTGGAAGAGTTTGGTAAAGATCGTGTGAAAAATGAAGGCCCTATTTTATGAACGAGGCAAAATATAGCAATTTTAACTAAGTCAAGGGCCATAACTCCAATGTTACGTGTCCGAACTGGCTGGTTTTCAAACTCGTCTGAGCTTTTATTGATATAAAAAATCTGGTAAAGTTTGAAAAAGATCAAATGAAAAATGAAGGCCCTATCGTGTTAACGAGGCCAAATTATAGCTTATTTCAGAAAATCAAGGGCCATAACTCCGGTGTAAATGGTACGATCTGGATGGTTTTCGAACATGTCCGACCTTTCATTGACATCAATAATCTGATTAGAGTTTGGAAAAGATTGTGTGAAAAATGAAGGCCCTATTTTGATTAACGAGGCAAAATATAGCAATTTTAACTAAATCAAGGGCCATAACTCCAATGTTACAGGTCCGAAATGGCTGGTTTTCAACCTCGTCTGAGCTTTTATCGATATCAAAAATCTGGTAAAGTTTGAAAAAGATCAAAAGAAAAATGAAGGCCCTATCGTGTTAACGAGGCCAAATTATAGCATATTTCAGAAAATCAAGGGCCATAACTCCGGTGTAAATGGTCCGATCTGGATGGTTTTCAAACATGTCCGACCTTTCATTGACATCAATAATCTGATGTTTTGAAAAAATTGTGTGAAAAATGAAGGCCCTATCGTATTAACGAGGCCCTATCGTGTTAAGAGGCAAAATATTGCAATTTTAATGAAATCAAGGGCCACAACTCTGATATTACTGGTCCGAACTGGCTGGTTTTTTAACTCGACTGAGCTTTCATTGATATCAACAACCTGGTAAAGTTTGAGAAAGATATTCAGATGAAAAAAATGAAGGCTTTATCTTGTTAACAAGACAAAAGTTAACGGACGGACGACAGACACCTCGTCATCCCATAAGCTCTGCTGGCCTCGGCAGTAAAGCTAAATATTTAACAGATAGACAAATCACGTTATCGGCATTCGCTTGACTGGCTTTCTTCTTTGGAAAGTAGACCTAAAACCCAATAGAATGCCGCAAGTTTTATAAAATCAAAACATGAGTGTCCCTTCAAGGGTGAAAACGTACCTGCACAAAATAGGGGTGCATCAGTATCTGTGCTTTTGACCCTGTGGATTTGAGTTATACGTACCATATTATATACTGTGATGATTTGAGTTATACGTACCATATACTGTGATGATTGGAGTTATACGTACCATATACTGTGATGATTGGAGTTATACGTACTATATACTGTGATGATTGGAGTTAAACGTACCATATACTGTGCTGATTGGAGTTAAACGTACCATATACTGTAATGATTGGAGTTAAACGTACCATATACTGCGATGATTGGAGTTATACCTACCATATACTGTGATGTCATACTTGTTCTGTTTCTCTAGGTGACTCTTCACAAATGTGCAGACCCTCTCACCGAGACGCCCCTCACGCGTGGATCCCAGGAAGATTACCAACTTTAGTTTACTTGATGCCATTGCTATTGTTGATGACGATAAATTTCTCACATAAGCCTTGTACATCTATCTGCATAGGGAATAAACAAGTATTTTGAAAGGATACTCGGCAATCTTGATTGTTTAAAAACTCACAGCGTCTCGTTAGTTTTTCTACAGATCTTGCATTTGTTCAATCATTAATATTAATTATACGACTAGTATAAAGCAAGTAGTTGTTGCATATACAAAGTAAACAATTAAACTCAATTAGACTAACAGAATATATGTATGCGCAGTCAAAGAAATTAGGACTTAAAAGTACACGTCCTTCGAGCTACTAACATGGACATTTTACAAGCCCGACAGAAATTTACCTAGCCCGATAAAAAAGTCACTAACATCAAGACCGTTCATCTTATCTAATGTGCAAAGGGGTCATAGTCAGTGAAGGGTTTGTGGTGTGTGGCTATATATTTATGAGCATTTCTGAATTTAATTGAGAGCTGTCTATTATCTAATTTCTTCAGCTGAGTTACACATTTAGCAGCTTCAGATTCTTTCACATCTTTTACTAAGTATCTTGGGGCTATCTTTGTATGGGACTTGCTGCATTTGTGACTCTTTAACAGCATCTATCCTCAGATTTTCACAGACTGTGGGTGAAGAAAATGACGGGCTTGCATTCACCCCCAAACACCAGTCAGAAAACATAGCATGTTTGTCCTCCGCGTATCGAAACCAGGGCCTATTTTCAGTCCACACATAGGAATACATATTCCGAATTAACTGACCAATCAGATGTCCGTTTCCCTGGGTCACGCGACAATCGTACGCTTCTAATGATAAATCAAGTCACCGTTGTTTTCCAAAAATAGGATGTAAACATAAAAACCGAAAGTAATACGAAAATACGTTTAAAATAAGTTATGTTTTATTCTCTTTTTTTTTGTGCAAGCAATTCGGGCTTGTGGTATTGGGTTTTTTACAAGTCCACAGTGTATTTTACTAGTGTATGCGCGGATCGACAGACTAATATACACACCATTAAAATCAGTCAAGGTAAAACAATATAAATTATCTCACCAACTGTTACTTTTAACTATTAATTAAAACATTCAGTTCAGTATCCTTGAATACATAGCATACTCCACTATCATGCACACTCAGATTTAAACACAATTCAGGTGTGATACAAGCACTTAAATAACAATAAGCAATCTCAAGTACAAAATATGCATGTTCATATAATGAATCCTTGGCAATATAGATCTAGGCTATGTAACAGCTAGCTGGGTAGTTCGAACTGGTTACTAGTGCTATAAATAAGAACATTCTTGTATGAAACTAGGACTGAGGCATTATACGGGGTTCTCTCTGAATTTAACTGGTATATTATTTTACTACTGTAGAGCAATAGAAAGAACATATTCTTATAGAAATCTAGGGCTGAGGCATTTAAATGTATACACATTTTACAGGTACAGATTCAGAATTAAGGAGGTGAAAGATAAATTTACTGGAAAGCTTTTGACTACTTCACTATCATACAAACTGGTAGGATAGTGTACTGGTGCCCTACACCCCCCCCCCCCCCCCCCCCCCCACCCGGGGCCCCCACCCCCACCCAACGATTATTTTTGTTCAACATCTCAGCGGAGGCGTCCTTGTTAGAGTCTCTGACTTGTAATCACTTGCCCCTCACCGCTGTAGGTTCGATCCCTCAGGGGCCTAGGAATCATTACGTGAGGAAGCTATCCAGCTGGCTTGCGGAACGTCGGTGTTTCTACCCAGGCGCCCGCCCGTGGGCCGTGCGCGAAAATTGCCCGGAGGAGCACCTGGGGTCTTCCTCCACCAGTGGAAGCTGGAAAGTCGCCATATGACCTTAGATGTTGGTGAGACTATAACATCCAATTCAATTCAACGTCTCAGCTCGGACTTCCTGGATCCGACCATGGATATTGTGAAATGAAATGTTCCAGTTTTTAACCCGACTTTAAACCGGGGAATTTAGCCAAGATTGTACAAGTTTCAATACACGTACTGTATCCTGATTATGGCTGGCCCAACATCAAAGAAATTTGAACCAGCACTAGTTCATGAAAAAATAAAACTGTCGCTGAGCATGTGACCAACAGAGCACAGCAATTTAACACATTAATTTACATTAATAATTGTGAAGACTCGCTTACCGGCGTTTGTATGGTGGCTACTAGAAGTCGGGACGATTTTATAAATATACTGAAAAGAAAAAGAAACGCGACACGGAAATTTACCTCACACTTAATTCCATATATATTCCAAGGAAATCCAAAATTAGTATATATTAATGTAAAATACGTTTTTTTTTATGTACAGTGCTTTGGGGGGTATAGAATCACTTGGGTTAAACGTCTAATTTTAAAATGAAAGGAAAATGTTTATTTAATTTCTGATTTAGATTTACCCTTTTAATTGTATGATAGCAATATTTCTAAAATTATTGTCCTGAAACTGATTTTTTAATAGGCGTTTATGCACCAATATTTACATAATTTCATTTTATGCTTAAAAATGCCAAACTTCAACAAGTTACCATAACTGATGATTGCATTTTGACTTTTGTCCCTTACATTTGTTAAAACAGCAAATATTTATTTCTGAGATTATTGTGACAGTATGAATTTTTCGTTTCAAAATCACACTTCATCCAGGTAGTATAGAATCATTTTTTCTGAGAGGTGTTGCACGTAGTGATATATTTTGCATGGAAAAATGTCCCAAATAATTTCACCGTTGAATAAATGTATGCTTATATGATATATCTTCAAGCCTGGAAAGTTTTAAAATAATCTAAAATATATGAGCTGAGAAAACTGAATTTAAACAGGAAATGATTCTTTACTACCAATGATTCTATACACCCCAAAGCACTGCAATTGTGTTTTAAAAAATGACTGGAAATAATAATTTACTTTCCGGGCCGCCTACGAATAGACAAGAATATTGGCTAACTGACTATGAGCGTTCTTATTGTATACTTTCATATTGTCCCGTTTAGTTTGCATTGAGCTACGCGTGCAATATTCTACGATATTGCACACGTAGAATATTGCACACATTGATATTGCACGGGAACTTTTGCTCGTGCTTGCCCTAGAGCCGCGAAATAGAAATAAGGAACTACTTTCAAATAAAAATAACGGAATCCTTCCTATAGTGTCAACAAAAAATACGAGATTTTTTTTCAACCTTTTATGGCAAAAATTGATAAAATAATTCAAATGGTCACTCACCCACTGTTTTTAACGTTATCGAATGGTAAGGGGGCACTCCACAGTTTAATTCACATTTCTCAATCATCAAACACATGACAAGCTCTTAGCCTGAATCCTTGAGCAAAAATAAATCACATCATCATTGTGTCATACATTTCTTAGAAGACAATAAAATTACCCATGTTTCCATACCAAATAAAAGTATCAAAAAGCATTTTCTGTACAACTTTAGTCCCATTTCTTTAAGATTACCCCACCCCTTAAAACATGCTAAAAATGCAATTTTAGCAATATTTCAAATGTCAATAAATAAAAATAAAAAAAAATCCTACACATATCAGGGTCATGTCTGCACTCATAATGCTCTTGCATATCAGGAAATGCTAAATTTTACATACCTAGTCCGGCATTTTAAAAAGTTATTCCACGCTGATCTCCTCGTCAGTGAAAATCAGCCATTTTAACTACTTTTAGGAAGTTTTTGATTGGTTCACATTTTTCTATTTATAGCCTCCAAAAAACCCAAAGAATGCATATTCCAATACACCAAAATAAACTTAGAAGTACTCAAAACTGAAAAAAACATCAAACATGTGCTTCATAATTATTATAAAGACCATCCATGGACCTAAAAGATGCTTAGATGATTTCTTTCTGATTTACACCATGGACATTCATGCGAAACTGAGGAGTGCCCCCTAAACAAACTTCAGAAAATCGCCGGATGTTTTTAATGACGTCATCCGACGTCGACGTCGTTTTCGCGCTAAATAATCATCCACACATAATGAAACTGAATGGCAAGATAGGAACAGTGCAGCAGCAGCTGAAGCTTTTCACACTCCACCCACTTATGAATGAAGGAGGAAGGCGTAGGCTCCTTTCGATATGGGATTGTAGACCGATGATGCAGGCATCGTTAACAGACATACATGTACACAGCAAGGAATGATGTTGTATATCTATATAGTTGTTAATTAGTTTGTGAGAATACCAGTGATTATTGTTACGCAATTAGTAAACTGTGTTTTTAACTGTTGAATATCCTGTACGTTGATGTATCATGCAGTGTTCGCCTAAGTTTAGACGATGTAGTTGGAGTAATAAGGGTTCTTATACGCGAAATATGAAATGACGAGTCGAGTGCTTAATGGGACTTGTAAAGGATGGTCAGATGCAGAGTTACTGAACTATTAGTCGAGAAGAAAGGTTATAGGCCACATTTTTACGTGGTTAATTGTAGTTAAGTTTGTCAAATTAGCGGAACTACTCCGACAGAAGAAGCTTCACCATATACGACATAATGTGAAATATATTGAAGACTTATGATTGGTGACTTACAAAGGAAATCAGGAGCATTGACAACTCCTATAATGAATGCGATTTATATACAGGATGGGTGACATTAGTTATGTTAGCATGATTATGAATGAAATGGGTGAAAGAAGGTGAGAGCTGCATAAAAGTGTATACATTTAGAGATAATTACGTCATTGGTCTGTACTAGAAAGCCAGTACAACGACCGTCTAAGATAGCAAAGAACAACAACTTGAATTTGCATTAAAGCAATCCAATCGATATACTTTAGAAACCTCTGTATTGATTACAAGATAGAAAGTCAGTTCAACGACCGTCTAACTAAATGACAACTATACAGAGTATGACCTAAACTGACTCAACTGGCCGACTGTAAAAGTAATTCAAGTAATCAACCACCCACTCCACCAACACATGGAAACTAAAACTACGAAAATGTTTATAATGGACCACAAATGTGATGGAAGGGTGACAATATGAGGAAAACTATGAAAACAATAATGCTTGAACTATTTACAAATCACTCGAGTAATGCTGAATGCAGATTAACCAACTTCTACTTCTCCTCCCCCCTTATCTGAATCTCGTAACCTCCACAGAGAAAACAGGACCCGAGTGGCCAATTGTGACATAGCCCACGTCATAGTCCAGAATACAAAACATGCTCTACAATTTAACCATCTGTGAACTGCATCACAGCAAGTAAGATCACCTTTATTGTGGGGATAACCAGATGAGGGGAAAGTAGTACAAACGCGTTCAGCAACTACAGAATGACGGATTATGGAACCATCCAAACTGTGGGAGATTCTACGACTGTCCATCAGATAACTTTTGTAACCAGAAACAGAAGAAGTATAGCCACTTAGAGACATATGACTGTAATAATACTCATCAGTGTCAGTAACGCTAGTTTCGGTTTCACTTGGGAGTGGCATGCATGCATGTTGGAAACCATTGTATCTGATGAAAGTGGTGTGTCGGCTGACATGAGAACTTCCAAAATGGGAATCTCCTCCCGCCTGTGAGGCAGGAAGATGCAATGGTGTGATTGATGTTCGTAACTGTGCATCAGCTTTGAAACGATACCTCTTGAAAGGTAATTCACCTGCTTTCACACTAAGTCTTTGGTGTATGACAGGGTGCTGTTCTGAAGCCATTATTTGGGGGTTAACACTATCAGCTGATGCACTGTTTGATAAGAAAGGGGGAGGATCTATCTCCACACTCTCTGACATGCAATTGAGGACATCAGGGTTCATGTCTGTTTCCTTTGGTTTAACAACAATGGTGCGGACTACAGCTGTAGTACTTGTTGTTGGTATTGGGCTACTCGCAACTGTTGCGCGAGTAACCGATGCTGGTGTGTATTTGACCATAGGCGAGGTATCTTCCACAGGTGATGATGGGATGGTATCTGGGTTATGAATGTTTACCATACACACTGAAACACTGCTGGTGTTAATTGGAGGGGAAGTCTCAGGTGCGTTGACATTGTTCGTAGGGGTGGTGGGTGGCTGCACTGGATAGTCGTGACCGGAGTATGGGATTGATTGGGATGCTACAGGGGTTATGTCAACATGGAGTGTAGGGTTCGGTTTAAAACCCCGTGTCGGCAACACAGTGTGCGCTGGCGCCGGTTGTGGAGAGATTCTCTTAGTGGTAGGGGAGTATCCATCGATTATAGTGGCGAGTAAAGACTTTAAGTCGGTGAAGTTGGCCTTAACTCTGTTAAAACTCTTCTCGCGTGCGTCCAAATTGTTGTTCAATGTTGCGCACCTGTTAGGCACGCCTAAAAGGCGGTCATTCGCAGCTACACGATGTGGGTGATACTGAAAACCTGGTGGGGGCATATGGCTTTGCATTTGCACCAGTGCCAGTTGGTCAGGATAATGGGAAGTATACTGCAAACCTGGTGGGGGCCTGGGAACTTGCACAGGCTTACTAGGGGGTACAGGTGGGGTGAAGCTATGTGACGGAAATGCTTCAAAGTAAGGCACACTGGTTTGTGGTACATTTTCCAGTGAAATGGAATACCATTTTTGCAAATTGATGCTCTCAAATGGTAAGTGTGGAAACAATTCCCATTCAATTTGCTTTACAGAAGAAGGCTTTTTCCAATGTATGTAATTTTCAATACATGAAGCCAGAAAAAGATCTAAATCAAAGAATTGCGCTATTTCTTCTAAAGAAGCATGGTAAATGTAAAATACCATTGCTAATGGGGAAAAAAGTCACTCGTCTTTCAGAAAAGAACTTACACAATACAAAACAATACAATTACATCTAACATAAATGGCAAAAGCAAAAAAAACTAAGTTCCTGCTCAAGCAAGAAATCTTGAACAAATTTGACTTCAACAACTTTCCTTTAAATACCTCAAATACATCAAGGCAAACATGTCAGCGCACTTTGGCTGAATACCTCAATATTAATCAAGGCAAAGTACGAAACACACGTGTTCCGTGAAATGGTATTTACCGGAATTTAAAATATCCGATAAAAATAATTAAATTGAAAGGTTTTCAACATAACATAATGCTGAACGCATAGTGTGTTCGAAAGAACATCCTCGTCGCCAGTGTGGTGAACCGAGTGGTCAACACATAGAATATAATATATTATAAATACAGAGATAATAATAATAGGTCTTACATGTTTGGAGTCGGTCGTTGAAGTGTCGTGTCAGTGTGTAGTCGATGTCCCGGAACACCCGTTTAGTCCGTAGAGTCCGTGGATCTAGAACTGAATCGGCGATGTTGTGAGGCTAACAGCCCAACGTATGTAGATTCACCACAGTAGTCACTAATTTGGCTTAAACTAACAGGAATGATAGATCAGTACCTCTACTACCTTTCCTGAAAATTTCGGCAAAATTCATGACTACCCATTTTTTGAGACCGTTTTGAAAGATGGTCACCCTTTTTTGTCACTCAAAACACACATTATTCAAAATGGCGGCTACAAGCTAAATAAGCAAAACTGAAAATCAATAACAGAAATGTAAAACATGAATATTTTCTACTCCCGGACATAGTTATTTCCTGCCCCGGATAAAATGTAGGTAAGTCGACCTTTAAACACTTTTTCTGCCTTTCCTTTAGCATATTTACGGTAAAAATCTGCAGCTCTAGGCGCTTATTAAAAATCGCAACTAAACTGAGTCGGCTGTAATTTACGTTTGAATGAACTGTGGATAATTGCAAGTGAATACTTCACAATTCCAGGATTTAATGAGCAAAAAGACAGACCTATTCATGTGTTAACTATTGTTATGGTTGAATGATGTAACAAATACTTGTAGAACATGTACAGTTACTAAAAATACTGTCAACTTGAGCTACTCAAGCCGGAGTCTAATCCGAGACTTCTCTGACCCTAAAAGCCTTTTTTTTTTTTTTTTTTTTTTTTGCGGCTCTATACACAGCCAGATGAAATATCAAAAATCGTAAAAAGGGCTGGTAAGGTCAGAGAAGGCTCGGATTAGCCGGAGTCAAGGTCATGTCATTTAGAAATTAGACCACATGAGTCTAGTGTGTTAAAATACACGTTTAATGCTCTTTTGAAATTTTTCGTATTGGCGAGCATCAACGTGTATTGATTATTGCACATTTTACGACTGGACTTTCCCAACGGAATCTGTTGGGAAGGTTTCACGCTTTTAAACAGCATTGTTTGTATATTATATATGCATAGGTTGAAAGAAGATTTTTTTTTGAGTCGATTGGTGTTTCGAAATTTACCTGCCACGATGAAATATCTCAGATTATCCAAATTTATCACGAATATATTGACACATTTCCGAATTATCCAAATTTACCGCCATCTTGTTTGAAATTCTTACCCAGAGTTCAATGCGCATATTAGATCACCATACGCAACCCACCATGCACCGTCGATAGAATAGAATAGAACCGTTTATTGCTACAATCGTAAAACATTGTGTACATAGTGTGTTTAAACTACACATATTTCATGCCGATTTAATTTTTTTGTTATATTTTATTATTTATAGTATTGTTAACATTACTTGTTTTATTCGTTTATTATTCTACAGTAATAAAGAGTATATAAAATATATGAAAATTAGCAGTTTGGTAAAGATAATAATAATGAAGTTGCAAGAGTGTTCACAAGGACGACGACGGGCAACTGACAACGGACAACTCGTCATCTCATAAACCCTGGGGGTGGGGTGGGGTGGGGTGGGGGTGGGGGTGGGGGTGGGGGGGTGGGGTGGTGGATGGGGGATTTGAATACTAGTGACAGTTATTGTTTTCGAACACAAAATCACCATGTTCAGCTCTACCAAACACACAACGATTTCTTTTTATAAATCACAACGCCCCATCCTAGCTCAACTAAATTTGGGACTTGGTTTCCTTATAGTATGTTGTAAAGGGTTGCTTAAGTAATGTTGCCTTCCGCAAATTCTGGGCTCCCATGGAACCCAAATTGTGAAGGCCCATAAAATGTGCAATAAAGGCAGATCTAGGTTTGCATGTAAGCTGGTGTATATATAGTTATAATTTTGGTTTGGGATCTTATATCATTATGCATCTTATTTGCACTTCACCCATATTTGGACATGGGCTCCCTCCTCCCCGCCACCCCCCCCCCAACCCCATACACAGCCCTCTCCCCCTCCATTTTTTGTTTTACATATTTCTGTTGTTTTGGTCAATTCTTCTGTTGTTTTGGTCAATTCTTACACATATAGCTATGTTGCTCACCACCCCCTCTCCCCCCCACACACACCCCCCACCCCCACTCCCCACTCGACACTCATTTATTTATTTTTTTTACATATTTTTGTGTTGTTTTGGTCAATTCTTACACATATAGCTATGTTGCTTCCCCCCCCCCCCCCTCTCCCCTCTCCCCCCCCCCCCGCCCACCAATACTCAAAACTCAATTTGTTTATTTATTTTTTTAACATATTTCTGTCTTGTTTTGGTCAATTCTTACACATATATCTATGTTACCCCGCCCCTACCCATTACGCCCCTCCCCCACCTCAACCCCTACTGGAAACTTTTTTTTTTTAACATATTTCTGTGTTGTTTTGGTCAAAGTGTGTTCCCCCCACACCCACACCCCAAACCATCCCAACACACCATCATCACTACCACCCGAATGTTGTTGTTTTTTGCATATATCTGTGTTGTTTTGTTTTATCAGTTTATCAATATGTTTCGCCCCACAACCATCCCACCACCACCCGATTTTTTTATTTTTTTTTACATATGTCCGTGTTGTTTTGTTTAATCAAATATACAACTATATCAATTATGCGCCCCCGCCCTGCACCCCCCCCCACCCCCCCGGCCCCATTGGTTTATGGGCTCCCCTCACATGGAGGACAGGGGGAGGGAAATTGTTTTCATTTATCTTCCATTATTGGATATTAAAATTTTAATTTGAACGCAATCATTTACATATAAAGCAATTTAGATTCAATTCAGATACACAGACGAAATATCAATAAAAAAAAAACATCCTGAAATGAGGCCACAATAAAAAATCGCCAGGTATCCCCTCCCTCCCCGAGTTGCCTTTCGACCACATTTTTTTTTTAAATGACAGCAACTTTGGATTAAAACTGATAAAAATATATGAAATGTCACCCTGCCCCAAATTTTACTATAATTTGTATGAGATTCTAACAATAATTTTTATATCGGCCCGAGTTTCTATAACCACCCCCACCCCCTCACATTGTTTTAGCCTTGTTTTCTGATGGTATATACTGGCTATGCCATTTATTATTCTCTGAATAGTCGAGCTGCGCTGTTCTCCTACAGCTCTTGTTTAATATAAATTTCCATTATTTTACAGATTGTTTAGTGGGTCGCCCCCTGAATCCACCCGTAAACTCACCCATCCCCTACACACTAAATGAAATGAACATAACAAAACAAAATAAACAAGCTTAAGTTAGGTCATGGACATACAGTAGGTCTATGGTTAGGTGCTTTTTCCCCCAGATCAGGCTATAAAACAAGCGAGATTTTTTTAATTTTTCTTTTAAGAGAATGTCTGAAGGGGTAATATATAATAAATATCCCGGCACCCTTCGCCCATTACCTTTTGTTAACTTAAGACTTGAAAACTTTATACTAGGTACATTATAAACAACGCAGTTTCGTGACACGTTGTCCACAGTGGAAAATGTGTACTTATGCGCATGCGCATGCAACGTTGGGAGAAACGCGCACTTGTCAATATATTGTCAATACACATGTATAGCGATCTACGAAAAACCGATATATTATGTAAAATATGCTTCGGAAAAAATAAAACCGAAAGTCAATGGTAAATAACTTATTATTTTGTTAGATTATCGTCATGGTTTACGCACATAAGTCTGATAAGCTGCTCAATTTCGTTCGAAAATCACATGGGTGTTCGAGCGTTTTTTCCAGTCGCGTTTTTTGCAAAGGAAATTAGGCGTATATGCAGTTACATAGAACGTCAGAATAAAAAAAAAGACTGCATAGGAGCCAATTTATAAGGCTAGCTGCATATGGTGATGCTCGCCAATAAAAAATCAATAACAAATTCATTAACACACCAGCGGGTGGCCACCATAATTCCAGATTGGCCATCAAAATGCACACCGAAAAGTTGAACAGCGGTCAATTTTTTTAAATATAGGCTACAGACTACTTTTGCTACAGGCTACTTTTCAGACTTTAGCGTGAGCCCCTTCACCGAATACCGAATACGCACCTGTAGACGTTCAATGACTGACAGCGACACTCGTTATATTTTTTGACCGACAGTGCCGAGTCGAAAATTTTATCGTTTTGATAAAGAAATACCATGATGGTCGTAACATGCAGTACAACGTCATGTACTATTTAAGCTTAAACAACATATTTTTAGTATCTCTTTGTATTTCATTAGAAAAGAACACGAAGTGTTACCATTTTTAAATGCATTTTAACAATGGCATCTCTTACGAGTTATTTCCCCTCGCTTCGAAATTTTAAATGGGTGAATCTCGCAATTTCTCGCGCAGTAAAGCATCTAAAAGTCAATACAGCTGAAGATGACGAAACTTAAAGGGGAACTGAAATTTTAATCATGCAAACTTGTTACAATCTTCCAGATTACGCGTTTAAAAAAAAAAGAAAATGGCGGCCGTTTCACTTTTTTTTACGTTGACGGAAAATGACGTACTACTTTCCGTTGTCATGTGTTGCTATGATAAGTGGACGGCGGAGCTAAAAACCACTCTGCTTCCCACCTGGAATTCCATCAAAAGCTATAAAAATAACACACATACAATGAAAAGTAATAATATTCATACAATTAACATTGATCAAAAACAATATGAAAGTATACAATAAAAAGGTTATTGAATTTGTATGGCTAAATATTACTTGGAACTCGTTGTTTTGGCGCAGGACGACAAGCTTAGCTTAGCTTGTCGTCCAAGCTCGTCGTCCTTTGCCAAAAACAACTCGTTCCAAGTAATATTCAGCCATACAAATTCAATAACCTATATTATTGTATACTTTCATATTGTCCCGTTTAGTTTGTATTGAGCTAAGCGTGCAATATTCTACGATATTGCACGGGAACTTTTGTTCGTGCTTGCTAAGAGCCGCGAAATAGAAATAAGAAACAACTTTCAAATAAAAATAACGGAATACTTCCTATAGAGTCAACAAAAAAATACGTGTTTTTTTACAACCTTTTATGGCAAAAATTGATAAAATAATTCAAATGGTTACTCACCCACTGTTTTTAACGAAATCGAATGGTAAACAAACTTCCGAAACCGCTTGATGTTTTTAATGACGTCATCCGACGCCGACGTCGTTTTCGCGCAAACTAATCATTCACACAAAATGAAACTGAATGGCAAGATAGGATTTCCATCAAAAGCTATACAAATAAGACAAATACAATGAAAAGTAATAATAGTCATACAATTAACATTGATCAAAAACAATATGAAAGTATACAATAAAAAGGTTATTGAATTTGAATGGCTAAATATTACTTGGAACTCGTTGTTTTGGCGCAGGACTCGCAAGCTCGTCGTCCTTTGCCAAAACAACTCGTTCCAAGTAATATTTAGCCATACACTTCTCAAAACTGCTAACTACACCGCTCACGTTTTGGGTTATATATATCGATGGGTTGAATGTTTTTCAATAAAATAAAAAGGAAATACCAATTCAATCATTTTTACATCATTTCATTTTATTTTGTTCATGGGCAATGCTAGAACTAAACCACAATAAGCAATTACAAACGACCCATGTAAACACTAAAGTCACACTTTTATGAACAAGAAATGAAAAGTGTGACTTTAGTGTTTACATGGGTCGTTTGTAATTGCTTATTGTGGTTTAGTTCTAGCATTGCCCATGAAAAAAATAAAATGAAATGATGTAAAAATGATTGAATTGGTATTTCCTTTTTATTTTATTGAAAAACATTCAACCCATCGATATATATAACCCAAAACGTAGCGGTGTAGTTAGCAGTTTTGAGAAGTGTACAAATGCAATAACCTATAATATTCTTCTATTAAATTCTCAAAAACGAACAGACCCTTTTTTTATTACTAAAATTGATTTATATAAGCGCAGAAGTTAAGGTTACAGTAGGGTTATATTTAAATAAAAAATGAAAATAATTTTTTATAACTTTGTTATTTAACATTTACTTTCGGGTACCTGATTCTTTATTTAATGTTCTATCCAAGTTGGGTCACATATGTTTGCCATAGGTATTTTGTTAAAAGTTAACCATCATATCAGAATGATATTAAACAAGCATTATTTATTTTCTGTAAAATTGTAAAATTGTACTAAACTTTTCGAATATAAAGGGCACTATTTCTGCCAAATAAATATTGTTTCTGATATTATGTTCACATCAATAGTGTTGGATTACTGTCCTCTATTATATCATTCTGTCCCTATAATTCTATAATATGCATTTGGAATGAATGAATGAATGGTGTTTTACGGCACGTCGACACATACATAGTTCATATTGTGCGCAAAAACTGATGAAAGATGAAGAAATGAGTGATTAATTAAAAATTAATGTAAATATATAAAGATAAAACTATAACTGTGACCTTGACCTGTGACCTCTGTCAGATTATCTGCAAATTAGATGTTGCAAGATTTGAAATAATGCATGAAAACAATTTAGTTTTAATCGGGACTATTTTACTACAAAAATAATACGTACTTAGGTCTCCTCAATCGAAACGCATATGTAAACATTTCAAACCGAAGCTCGATAGCAGAAAATTACTAAAAAAAATAACTCATAGAAATAAAAATTGAAATTATTTAATATAGGTCTATATTTTATCTTTGCAGATCACGCAAAAGGATTTATTGTAAACATCGTCATAACTTTTTTGAATAATCACGTGACCTAACCGTTCGCCCTACTTCCTTTGACGTTGACATAGTCAAATGAAGAACGAGTGTACTCTGGGTAGAGATTGTCTCAGTTGCAGTCATGCGGTACCCTTGATGAGCCCAGATGGCGGGACTAACTTGTTATGTAATAGTTACTGACAGTTTGCCAGGTGTTTGTTTATGCTGTGAATAACCATGTTCGTTTCATCACAGACCTAATAACATTAATATGTATGTGGTTTCATTGCACACTCGCATTTTTTGTGTTGGATAATTATACACATGTCACAGCGGATCTATTAGGAAGCAAACTACTGTACTGCATTATCCCAACCACACATTGACTCAATAATAATTAATATAATAAATAATACATGTTCTAAACATAAGTGAATCTGAAGGTGGAAATGTTCACTATAATTTTCATAATGGTTTAAATAGTGTTTTTTTTTAAAGCGTAAATTTCACATATAGGGTCCATAAGCGAGTCAACTCAAAAGCACCGAAGTAAACACAAACAAATAATATCGCCATGGGATATTTATCATTTTTCAATTTCCATTTATGAATGAAAAGCCCACTGATAAGTATATGCATATTTTCTTCCTGCAGTTTTCTACAGGATTTGAAAAATAGTTGCCGAAGTCTGAGCTAAAAATAAACCAAACTGACATACTTTTACTTTCGATCAGGGTTCTTATATATAATCACTTTGAACCTTTTTCTCTCGTGGTATTGAATTCAAACGCAACACAGTGAACCACTTTCCAATAGTTATCTAATATAATAATACAAAATAAGTTGTCACAAATAAAAAATATAAGTTGTCAAAAATAAAAATAATAAATATATGATGTCTTCCCGAAATTATCGTGCATGAACCAGGCCACAAGGTCAATGGCAAAATCTACGTGATCACGCAAAGTGCGCGCGCCAACTACCGAATTGTTGCGGGCTTTCACGAAGACAAATTTGTTTATTAAAATCATCTTTTTCTCCTCTAACTAATATGTTTTGGGATTGGCAGCTATTTCTGAGTGTTTTTATTAGTATATCATATATTTATATAAAGGCTGGTAATCTTTAAGACCCTCTCTAAATATAACACAGTGACATTGCAGTTAAATGTTGACACTTTCAAAAACAATTGTTGAGATAAAGCCTCTCTTCAATATTCAAACATTATATAACTACGATGGGAATAACACATACTTGATGATATCAATACAATACTAGCTGATTCAAGCAGAGCACGTTTTTATAACTGTATATGTGTTTTCAGGTTTCAACCCTATCTTAATATGTGTAATATATCAAAATTTAGAAGTGGCTTATCATACTTGAAGGCCAAGTGTCTCAAAGCTCTTAACTTACTTAAGGTTGTTGCAAACACTAATTGGGGAGCAGATCGAAAAGTACTTTTACAACTTTATAGATCTCTTATCAGATCAAAGCTGGACTACGGC